>PITA01015488.1:0-49956 GCA_004023965.1 Spilogale gracilis
TTAAGATTTTCTTTATTTGACAGAGAGAAACACAGCCAGAGAGGGAACACAAGCAGGGGGAGTGAGAGAGGGAGAAGCAGGCTTCCCGCAGAGCAGGGAGCTCGATGTGGGACTCGATACTGGGTCTCCGGGATCATGACCTGAGCCAAAGGCAGTCGCTTAACCAACTGAGCCACTCAGGCGGCCCCCTGCATTGCCTTCTTAATGATAATGTTGAGTGCCTTTTGGATCCCAGTACTTATTTATTTACTGACTTATATAAAGAATCTGCAGGGGCATCCTGGAGTCCCGGGATTGAGCCCCACATCGGGCTCCCTGCTTTGCGGGAAGCCTGCTTCTCCCTCTCTCACTCCTCCTGCTTGTGTTCCCTCTCTGGCTGTATTTCTCTCTGTCAAATAAATAAAATCTTTAAAAAAAAAAAGTTAATTAACTCAACAAGAATGGAGAGGTATTTTCTAAAGCAAAATACAAATAAAAAGAAATAAAGCTATCTATGTTTTGAATTAAAAATATAACCACTCTGGGGCACCTGAGTGGCTCAGTTGGTTAAGCGACTGCCTTCGGCTCAGGTCATGATCCCAGAGAACAGGGATCGAGTCCCACATCGGGCTCCCTGCTCAGCGGGAAGCCTGCTTCTCCCTCTCTCACTCCCCCTGCTTATGTTCCCTCTCTGGCTGTGTTTCTCTCGGGTCAAATAAATAAAATCTTTAAAAAAAAAAACACCTAGAGCTCTTCAGCCAGAGGGCCGGGGTTCTAAGGCCTCTATCCTCCCTGATGGTACTGGCCAAATTAAATCCAGGCCAGAGACCTGAGTGGAGGGCCAGCTCCTGGATTCATTATTGACTCTGGATTTGCCAACTAGCAAGCCTCTTTTCATCTACCCACAAACTCAGCTTCAAAGTCCACTCAGTTTAAGGGGCACCTGGGTGGTTCAGTTGGTTAAGCGACTGCCTTTGGCTCAGGTTATGATCCTGGAGTCCTGGGATCGAATCCCGCACCCGGCTCTGCCCAGCTTCTCCATCTGACCCTTCCTACTCTTGTGCTCTCTCTCTCTTTCTCAGTCCCTCTCTCTCAAATAAATAAATAAAATCTTGTTTAAAAATCCACTCAGTTTAAAAGCCCCAGAGAAGCATGGCTGAAGGTCTCTAACTTTGTGGTGGGCTGGGTCTTCAAGGCTCAGGATTCAGGACCTCTTACCCGGAGCAGGCTGAGTAGGGAGAGGCAGAGGGCTGGGGCAGAGCTGCAGCCTGTTGGAGAGAGCAGGGAGCAGACAGTGGGACTCAGGAGACTGTGCATGGGGACGATGGCCCAGCAGCCCCAGGCACCAAGGCTGCCGTGCCCCGCCCCCCACACTCTGGTGTGTGGGCTGGGCACCTGCCAGGCAGTGAAAATATTCTTCCCAGTCTGCTTTTCTAGGAATACACCCTTTGAGAAGCCCTCAGGAAATGTCTGTTCCCCAGAGGGACGAAGAGCTCCCGGTTTGGGAATCCCTTTTGAGCTACATCGGTTCAGTTCAAGAGGCCAGAGGATCAGTGAACCCTCTACTCTGACCCATTTTATTTAGTTCCCAAGTCATCTGGCTCATATTCCTGACAGCGAAGTCAACGGGTCCAGGCAATGCTTGGAACACATGTTTGAAAGCTGCGTGTGGAATGGGGCCGGGCCGTTTAAGGCGCTACAGCCGGCCTCATTTTCTTTCTTTTTTTCTTTTTTTCTTTTTTTTTAAGATTTTATTTATTTATTCGAGAGAGAGATTGAGAGAATGAGTGGGGGAGGGGCAGAGGGAGAAGCAGACTCCATGCAAAGCAGGGAGCCCAACGTGGGGCTCAATCCTAGGACCCTAGGATCATGACCTGAGCCGAAGGTAGACACTTAACCGACTGAGCCACCCAGGCGACCCCAGCCTCACTTTCTAGGCAGGAACCCCTGGATACCCTGAGCCAAGCCCTCTGCCCAATCCACCCCTCACGACTGGTCAGCTCCCTACAGTCCATAGTATCCATGTCCAGACTCCAAGACAGCCACGGCCCAAACCCTAAGCCCTGAAGTCGGGGTGCCCAGGGCTTGGAAGTGATGATGAGCTGCTGGGCAGCTCTGCACCCCTGCCTCTCTGGCCCCCCAATCCTCTAAGTGCGGTGCCGGCCAGGCCCTGTGCAAGGCAGCAGGGAGACCGAGGCAGGCTGCACGGTGGAGTCTCACCTCTCGGGGAGCGGCCTCGCTAGTGGGGCTGACAGACCATAAACGACCCACAAAGAAATGGGGTTAGTAATTAAAGATGGTGATAAGTGTTTGGAAGGGAAACAGAGCAGAGAGCTGGGATGGATACCAGTGAGGGCAAAAGAGAAAAAGTCGCAGCCTGCTGACAGTGGGGCCAGGGTAGACATGGATGTCCTAAGGCCAAGGTCGTGGGCACTGAGGAGGCACAGGGCTAGGCCAGAGAGCTGGGCGGGGGAATTCAGATGCTACTCCCTGAGCCATGGGAAGCCCTGGGAAGGTTTGGACATTTTCAAGAGACCCCACTGGTTGGTGGGTCAGGGTGCCCAAAGGAGGTCAGTTAGAGGCTGTGGCAGTAGAGCCGGTATAAAGAAGTAGTGGCCCGGTGATGTCATGCCAGCAGCCAGGGTTCTTTGGAGACTCTCGGACAGGCTAGATGTGACCTGTCCCCCCAGCAATGGTACCAGTTCCAGAATGCCTCCATTTCCAAACTGGCTGCCCTTCTGGAGACACAGATGGCACCGTGGGTTTGGGATCCCACAAGACCTGCCTCCAGCCCCGGCAGCCCCCTCACCAGCATGGTGACATCAGACGTGCCTCGGGGGAGCTCTTGCTCCCAAAGTGGTTTCTCTCTGCCCCCCTTTGTTAGGCTCAGAATCGAGTTCTGTCCCAATGGGAGCAGGACGCAACTCTGGGCCCAGTAATCTTTCTGAACCTGTTCTCTCATCTGTTATCTGGGCCTGGAAAGGATGCAGCAGGGGTTAAATGAGATGTTTGGGGAAAACCGAGGAGTCGGGAGTGAGTGACAGCTACTTTTACAGCTCCTCCTCCCGCCAGCCCCCCCCCACCCGGGGCTGCACACTCAGGACGGTGGGGCACTCACAATGATAATCCCAGTCTGAGCTTTCCTTTTTCTTTTTTTTTTTTTCTTTTTTAAGAGTTACTTATTTGAAAGACAGAGAGCATGAGGAGGAGCAGAGGGAGAGGGAGAGAATCTCAAGCAGACTCCATGCTGAGCATCGGAGCCTGACACAGGGCTCGATCTCAGGACCCTGAAATCAAGACCTGAGCCGGAAACCAAGTTGCCCACTCAGTCGTCTGTGCCCTCCCCAGGCGCTCCCCACACAAGTCTGAGCTTTCTTGGAGGGAGCTTGGAGGCGAATGTGAGAAAAGGCAGCCAAAGCCAGAGGACTAGACAAAAACACAGACCTCCCTCTGGCCAGTTTTCAGTTAAAGCTTATTGCCTTTTCTGACTTGGTAAGACACACACGTGTATCCGGTGACATCAAGGATCCTGGAGGTGAAAAGTCAGTTTCTCCCCGGCTTCCTCCCACCCTTCCACTCCACGTCTGTCCTCCCACCATGCGGTTCCCCTCCCCACAGGCAACCTGATGACCACTTTCTCTGTTCACACCCAAACATGTAGTATGTTTATCTAAACAAAAGCCTATCCGTTTTCTTCTTAGCTCAAATGGCTAAATAAATAGTAATACACCATTCCATGCCTTTTTAAAAATGTAATAAGGGGTGCCTGGGTGGCTCAGTCAGTTCAGTCCCTGCTTAGCGGGGAGCCTGCCTCACCCGCTCCTGCTCCCCCTGCTTGCTCGCACTTTCTCCTTCTATCCAGTAAATCAAATCTTACAAAAAAAGAAAAAAGAAAAGAAAACATAAATAGCCTTTCCGTATATGAAACAAAAGCAAATCTTCATTCATAATATGAGAAATGATGGTGAAAACTATAACCACACCCAGTTGGCAATGCTAATTGTGGCTTAAACTGTTTGTGCCAATTGCCACAACGATGATCCTTCTAGAAATGCATAAAGTAGATGTGTTAACATATATGTAAAAGGACAGGTATATAAAAATATCCATAGCAGAACTATTTGCAACAGCCAAAAATCAGAAATAGCACAGTGGAACCAGGGAAAGAAAGGAGAGTACATTTCAACTTTAAATACCACACAGTTGTGAAAAAGGCTAGTGGGATCCTATATGCTTTAATAGGGAACAGGCTCAAAGCATGCTGTTACATTTTTAAAGATTGTATCTATTAATTTCAGTGAGAGAGAGAGAGAGCTAGCAAGGATGAGGTGGGGTGCGGTGCCGGGAGGGGCAGAGGGAGAAGCGGACTCTCTGTGGAGCCAGGAGCCCGATGCAGTACTCGATCCCAGGACTCTGGGATCATGACCTGAGCTGAAGACAGACGCTTAATGACTGAGCCACCCAGGCGCCCCGATTGTCAGTGTTTTTAGAGCTGATTCGTAGGAGTCTCTTTTATATCAAGGTACTTTGTGACCTGAGTCAGAACTATTTTCTCCCCTTCAGCTTTTGACTTTGCTTATGGCACTTTCTGCCTTATAGGCGTTTGGGGGTTTTATAGGGTTGAATCAGACTTTCATTTTACAGCTTCTGGATTAGGGACTGTAGTTGGAAAAGCCTTCTGCTCTCCACGGTTAGAAAGGAATTTTCCTCTAGTATTTTTTTTTATTGTAATTGATGTATAATTGCCACACCGTGTTACATTAGTTTCAGGTGTACAATATAATGATTCATCTTTTTTTGTGTGTAAGATTTTATTCATTTATTTGACAGAGACAAACACAGCTAGAGAGGGAACACAAGAAGGGAGAGTGAGAGAGGGAGAAGCAGGCCTCCCACCGAGCAGGGAGCCTGATGCGGGGCTCGATCCTGGGACTCCGGGATCATGACCTGAGCTGAAGGCAGACGCTTAATGACTGAGCCACCCAGGTGTCCTTCTCTATAGGTTGTGTGTGCTCATTACAAGCGTAGCTACCCTCTGTCACCATACAGTGTTATTACCTCATCATTGACTATATTCCCGACTCTGTACCTTTCATCCCCATGACTTACTCATTCCATAACTGGAAGCCTCTATGTCCCACCCCCCTTCACCTGTCTGGCCCAGCCCCCTTTTCCTCTGGCAACCACCAGTTTGTTCTCCATATACATGGGTCTGTTTTCCTCTAGGGTTTTTATGATGTTTTTTTAACATATAAGTCTTTGTTCCTTCTTGAATTTATCCCGGCTCATGCGGAGGCACGGGTCCAGCTTCACTTTGTCCTGAGAACCACCAGTCTGCCCTGCACCCTTGAGCAACACTGTCCATCTTCCCACGGGTTCAAGGGGCTCGGGTGGAGAGACAGATCACAGCATGTGGTGTAAGGTTGGGGCCTTTGTCCCTAAGAACCACAGGCAAATGAAGAGTGGGGGGGATGGGGGTGCCCTGCACAGACCTGCATCTTGAAAAGAGCACCCTAGCCCCAGAGTGGAGGTTGGAGTAGCAAGGACTCAGCCCAGACCCCGGCATACCCGCCTCATTGCTCCTGGGGATCTTGATATGCACACAGAAGCCCCTTGCACACCCAGGCCTCCTTCAGTAAGCAGGATCTCTAGCCAACCTCCCTCCCATGGGATTGACCAATGCACTATCATCACCAGCAAATGGAGTGTCCATGACACCCCAATTTTCACAGTTCCCCCGAGCCCACAGCCTCTTTCCCTGACCCACACCTTCCTTCCATCTCACGCATCTTCCAACGCGGGATCCCACCACGTCGCCCTGTCTGGCTCAAGTCCCACACACACATTCCAGCACCCTTGAAGTAACTGGTGACTTGAGGGAAACATCCCTCCGCTGGCTGGTGTCACTGGAAGCCAGACCCACATGTGAATGTCCAGGCTCCTGCCCCCAGCAGGGCCACCTCTGGGTGCCATCCTCAAGGTCATCACTCCAGGAACCCCTTCCCCTGCGGATGACTCCCCTTATGCACACATATGGCCCTGTCTCTCATCTTGCAGAAGTAGCCCTCTCTGGACTCCATGTCTCCAAAGCACCTGCTCCATGTCTGTGCTACCCTTTGCAGCAAAACTGCTTGAAAGTACTTGCTACCCATATTCCTCCTCACCCTTCTCCAGGAAGCCATCTCCAACCAGATTTTCCCATCCATCACTCCCCCTGCCCTTATCCTTGCATGGCTAGAGCCCAAGGCTGGTCTTTTCTTTTCTAAGATTTTATTTATTTATTAGAGAGAGAGCACAAGCAGAGTGAAGGGCAGAGGGAGAAGCAGGCTCCCCACTGAGCCCCAACATGGGGCTCAATCCCAGGACCCTGAGATCATGACCTGAGCTGAAGGCAGACGCTGAACTGACTAGGCCACCTAGGTGCCCCCAGTGGGCTGATCTTGGTCTTCATCTTACTCAGCTATCCACAATGAGGGACACAGGCAACCACCCGCCCTCCTCGATGCACTTCCTCCACTCAGCTTCTAAGAATTCCTTCTCTTCTTCCCAACCTCCAACTGTTGGGACACCTCCAAGTGCCGCGCGCGCGTGTGTGTGTGTGCGTGCATGCAAGGCTGAGCTCCTGATCTTTCCTGCCAAATCCACCTGACCCACAGCCTCCCAAACTCTGTTGAAGACAACTCCATCGCTGCAGTTGTTCAAGCTAAAATTGTGGCATCTTTGTCGACTCCTCTCTCTCACGCTCCAGAGTCTGGAGAAATCCTCTTGGCTCCACCTTCAGAATCCATCCAGAGTCCAGCACGCTTGTATCCCTTCCCCTGCCCCATTGCCTCTCCTTCCATTGCACTTGTCATCTCATAGGTGATGGCACTTGTTCACTATCTTGGTTACCTCCCTCCCTAGAAGGTAAGCTCCTTAGGACAGGGGTCTTTGTCATGGTCACTGCTGTGTCTCATGTGCCTAGAACAGCAGGTGCTCTATAAATGTCTGTGGATTGGATGTGCCAGTAGATTGGGGAGGGAGAGTGTGTCAAGGGGGACTCGTCATTGTCCAGGTCACTAACTGGGCATGAGGGAATGTCACCCATGGAGACTAGGAACCAGGAGAGGAGCATGTTTGTGGGCAGAAGACCACAAGTGTGTCCGTGCACCTTGGCTGGGCTTCTGAGGCACAGCTGGGGCTAAAGGCTCCCACTTGGGACAGTTCTGCCTAGGGTAGTTAAGAGCATGATGAGATCCCTGGGGACGATGGGGGGGGGTGACAGATGAGTCCAGCAGAGAACTAAAGAGCCATGAGCTCTGAGGTGCCTCCACCTGAGTCTGGGACTGATGCACCCAAATGCACAGCCAGGAAAGCAGGAGAAATGTGACCTTTTGGCAACCGAAGGGAGAGAGTGCTTCCAGAGGTGGGTGTGCTCAGCAGTGTGGGGTGAGGAAGAGAAATCCTTGGTGGGCTGACTGATGTGGCAGCAGGTGGCTGGGGACTCTGGGGATGGAACCCCTATAAGAGGGTCACGAGGTGCAAGGAAAGTGTAGAATTAGAGGCAGTAACAGGAAAGCCCTCTTCCCAGCAGCGAGGGTGAAGAGAGTCAGGGTTGGAGCTGAGGAGGGCGTGTGAGCAAAAGATGGGCTTTCTGTGGAGAAATTGTGGAGTCATTTCAGAGCTTCTGAGAAGCGTCTGCCTACGAAAGTGGGATCAGTGCAATAGGGCAGGGAGGCAGTGGGGGATGCAGGGACCCTGGAAGCCGGGGCCAGCGGACTCCTCTGACTTCCAAGTCAGGACACAGACAGGAGGCTGGGGACAGATGCAGGCGCGGGCTGGTGTGTGTGTGTAGCATCGGAAAGATGACAGTGCATCCGTCCAGTGGCTTTTCTTTTCCTGGGGAAGGGACCCACAGCCCCCATGTTACCATTCTCGGGTATGAGCAGCACCACACATCAGTTTTCAAGCCAAACATCTTTATCTTGTCTCTCCTTTTTCTGTCCCCGTGCATCCCTCCAACTCCCGCCTTTTAGTCCTGTGGGTCCTCACTGACAAGTATCTTCTGACTCACTTCTCTCCTCTCCACTGTGAGCACGCGAGTCCTGGCCACCATCAGGGACAACTCCCCTGCACCCATTCCCGCCCCTCCCACCCCTCCTCTGAGCAAGACCGTCCCACTGCCCTTCAGATCTCATTGCCTGCACACAGTGGCTGGCCTTCTACCCATGTCTTCCCCTCCCCTCTGTGGACCGAAGCCCCTAAGAAGCCCAGTGATCCTGGTACATTGAAGGCTTTGCCCTCTGTGCCCTCCATGGCTCCCTCCCCCTTCCTCCCTGAGATAATCCTCTCTCCCCTTCAGGACCCCACGTGGCTGGGAACTTGCTGTGTGTCTCCCTGAGTCACTGTTTTCTTAAACATCTGTCCTTCCCAGAAAGATTCTGCGAATCAGTCCTGCCTCTTGTATTCACCCATGGGCCCCCCTTGCTTGCACCCCCTGGGGGGGCCTAACTCATAGGTGGCGATCCACAAATATTTGTGGGCTAGCTGCCTGCCGAGTGTTCCCTCCCCAGACCCTGTGCCCAGGGTCTGCGGAAGGCAGAGTTTATTGGATCGGGAGCAGCATGCCTTTAGAGAAAGTGCATGGGATTCAAGAGTCCGCTCGAAGAGCTCTTTCCAGAATGAGTTCTACCCCTTAACCAATTATGTGGCCTCAGACAAGTCACTGCTTTCTCCCTGAGCACTTGTGTTGATATCACATATCCTAAAAAGATGGCTGAGATGGTCAAATGCAGTGTGGTTTGCACCCCAGGAGGCAAAGAAGACACCCCTGAGGGTTTGTCGAATGTTCTCTGGGAGTCCCCCTTGTGGGAGGTGGGGACAGGTGTCAGCATGCTGCACCAGCCTTTCCTGTATTTCCAGATTCAGCCCCCTCAGCTTCCCCACACACTGGGACCCGGTACCCCTAACCCCAGGCTGAGCCACAGGCACCCCATGCGTGTCTGCTTAGTGCCACCCAGACCTGCACCCTTAGGAGTGCTCTGCCCTCTGTCCCCAGTGTTTTCTCCTCCTAGTCTTTCCCCTTCAGTAGAAATAAACTGACCCCAGGTGATCCCCAAAATTTGTTCTTCAAGCGGGAACAGGTCTGACTCCTACCTGGATTTTGCTAATGAATGCCTGAACCAATGGGGGGGGACTGTCATTACCACCCACAAGCCCGCCCCTGCCCTTGCAAGGACAAAAGCATGCCCTCTACCCTGCCATTGGCTTGGGGGCCCATGAGAGCATCAGAGGCTTGCAAGGAGGGGTGGCCAGCAGCTGCACAAGGGAGGGGGCCTGGCCTGGGCAAGGGGACCCTCTCTCCCAGTGACACTAACTGTGGCTTCTCTGCTTGTGTTTTGCAGGTCCTCCCGTAAGTGTCCTGGATTATGCTCTCTGCTCCTGAAAGATAAGACATTTTGATCTCTTCTGTAACTATTGCATGAAAATAATCTTTAGTTAGGGAGGTGTGTTCTGTCCTTTAAAAAAAAAAAAATCAGTCTTGGACAGGAGCCGTATTTTTTTTCTTCTTTAATTTGTAAATGAATGCCAGCACAGAATTCTGTGAGCTTGACTTGCCCTGCGAAGCGTTCTGTGACCCTTTTCCTTCCAAGAGAGCTGGCAAGGGCCTGACTGCTCACCCCCCCACCCCCGCCTGCCCCAACTCTCTTAGCTCAGCTTGGGTGCACAGAAATGCAAGGGCCATGTCCTCATTTTCTAAATGCTCTGCGGCAGTTAATCTGTTTGAATGTTTTTGTCTCCCATGCTTTGGCACAAAGGGCATTCAGAGCCAGGCAGCAGTGCCAGGAACCATGGGATCCCTTTTCCTGATTTGTCAAACTGCGTTTGCCTCCCTGGTTTGGGCAGCTGAGCCCTCGCGGGAACACCGCACCCTCCATCCCCACCACCACTCAGGCCAGCGAGGGTGGGGAGCAGGAGGACGGTACACGCGAGAGACTGGCCGCCAGGGGGCAGCACGGAAAGCAGCGGACGCTCAGCGCCCCGGAACTCCAGAACTCGGGGATCCTTCTGCAAAGACACATGCTGTGTCTGTCTTTGATTCATCTTGGCAGCGTTTTCAGAGCGCGATGAATCCTGACGCATCAATTCAGGGAGCGCCCTGACGGTCCGCTTGGGCCAAAGTGCACCTTCTCAAGGAATTCCTTTCAGATGAATAGTTTTATTTTTTACTTCCACTTAGCATGACTCACTTCTCCATCTGCACCCTTGGGACTCTGAGCTCCTCCGAGCGTGTGGCGGCGCCACACCGGGCCAGAGAGCGAGCCAGCGAGGACGAGTAGTTTTTTTGGCCACCGGCAGTTTCTGGCTGTTGAGTCATTCCCGGCTGTCAAGGAGAGGCTAGCCTGTGTGAACTTGCTTGAAGTGCGTAACGCAGAGGGCAGCAGAGTGATTTTCTTTTTTTTTTCTTTTTTTTTTTTCTTTTCTTTTTGGATTTGGCTGTTAAACCCTTAAGTGTATTCAACAAATGCAGAATTCTCAAGCTGCAGCCTGGGATGCCAAAGTGTGCAACACTGGCCAGGCAGTCAGTGCTCCGAGCCGGTTGGGGCAGAGAAGCATCCAGTAGCGAGAAATGCCCCGCCCCCCAGCCCCCACCCCCATAGCTCCGGCTTCCAGGGCTGTCTTCTTCTGTCTACCCCCTCACAGTGGCAACAGGCAGGAAGAGCCCTTTCTGCTCCCTAGCCCCGATTTGCTCCCTAGCCTTTTCAATGGTGGTGGTAACCCCACCCTTCACAATTACCAGGTCCCCCTGTGTTCCTCTGCCATGCGCCCCCGCCCCTGCGCTTCCCCCTCCCCGAACCGCGTGGGTGTGCTCCTTGGTGCCCCCCCCCAGCTTGGCCCCAAGAGGCAGGAAATGGGTGTTCCATCTCCCAGACCCGTCGGAGCCCTGAGTGCCCCCATACACACACACCAGGAGTCATTACTAAACCATCAGCCTTTACTGCAAACCCCGCAGAACGTGGGGGGACCGGGGGCCCTGATTGAGTTGTAAGTGTTGCCATATGGTTTTCTGCTCAAAGTCTGATTATTAATGACGTATTAATTACCACAGGGGCAATCAGGACGAGATGGCTACCCGGTAATTTGCGATTTATTTTTTTGCTCTTAGTGACCTTTTCTCTTGAGCTGATCTTCTTCCTCTGAGCTTTTATTTAACTTTGTCTGCGCTCCTGCCCCTACCCCCGCCCCCACCCTTCTGCTCTCAGTGGCCGAGGTCTGTCTGTAGAAGTGGGGATTAGCCATAGGAGTTCTGCAAATCCATCTGCCGCTCCAGCTGCCCCGCAGGCAAAGCAAAGAGTCTCAAGGAAGAGTTTCTTACAGAAACTCTTGCTGCCCAGCCTGTCCGCGCTGAGCTGAGATTCCAGCCCTTGGCTGTGGAGCGCCCCTTCCCCCTCAGCTCAGTTACCAGCATCTCCCCAGTGGTCAGGGGGCTGCCTGTCCCAACCCACCGCATCCTGTCATCACTCGTAGACTGGTTGGTTCCAGTGTGGTCTTTGTGGTGTCATCACTTCTCAGATCTCTTGAGTTAAACCTCAAAGTTGGCTTATATTTGGAATTGATATTCCCCCTCCCCCACCCCCTGGCGGTAGTGAGGTGGGCACTGCCTGAAAAGAGAAATTACATAGAGCTGTGCTGAGGTCCAGTCCTGCTCAGAGAGGTTAAGGACCGGGGCCCCTAAATCCAGAAGTCCTGATACATCAGAGCTGGGGTGGAGGGGGGGTGACCTAGCAGAAGGAAAGCATGGCAGGACCTGGGGTGCCCTTGGAGGATGGAAGTTGTTCTGTGTCCTCAGGCCAGGAAGACACAGGGAACAAAGCGTTGGTTGATTCAGAGCCCTCGCTAATAACCAGCTCTGTCCAGAGTCAGGACCCGCTGGTGGTGGAGGGTGGGCTGGGGACGGGAGGGACGACTCCCCGAGTCCTGTAGGAGCTGTGGATGGCTGTTGAGCCCTGAGCACCGGGCAGATCTGGGCCTGCAGGCCACCCTTCTGCCTCCCAGGTGGGGGCCCCAAGGAGAGTGGTGGCTGGGGTGAGTGGGGTTCTTCCCTCGTCCCCCATATTGGCTCCACTGAGCACAGATTGACATTGACCCCTTTCTCTCCAGCTGTGAGCCCGAGAGAGGATGTTGGCTGATGGTGGGAATCATTTTTCCCTGGTAAAGGACAGGGGTTCCAGACCAGTGCCCAGGTCCCAATGCGGAGTTAGGAAGCCAGTGTTGGAATCCCTTCTTAACTGCTCACTGGCTGTGAGGCCCTAAGTCTCCAGCTCCTTCCCTGTGAAGAGGGCAGTGGAGTTCAGGTGAAGTGAGGTCTTGCCTGGAGCACCCCAACACCAAAGGCCACCAAAGGTCACTGTGGACAGGTGACTGGGGCTGGGGAGGAATTAAACCTGAGGTTTGGCATATGAGGAGTGTGGAGCCCAGTCTGGGCCAGAGGTGGAGCTCCGTGAGCTGGGGAAGAGGAGGCGGGGGGTGTGGGGCGTGGATGTGCAGTCAGTATGTCCCTCCGGTGTGAAATTGGGAGCTTTCTGGGAAGGAAGTGTCCTGGCCTGGTGAGGGTTCGAGGGGACCCTGTCAAAATCTCGGGTCACACACCCACAAGTGCACGAGGCCACGGCACCCCCTTTCCTAAGACCCCCTAGCCCTGGCTTGAACCCACGCTGCCCTGTCCATATGATCTTTCCCAGCTGGGCCGGGCCTGCCCCCTGTTGGGACCAAGGTGTCCATGCCTTGTGCACCAGGAGCTGGCCACACCCAGCTATGTGCCTCCCAGCTTCCTTGTCTGGCAGTCCCACTGGTCTGGCAGTCCCCTCCAGGAGGCCCACGGGCTGGGAGTGACACCCCACCAGTCTCCTGCAAGGAGGAAAGCAGACCCATGCAGGCGGGAGGCAGGTGGGACGACCTTCCCTGGGCTCATCGGGTCCATGTTTTGAGCTCAAATTAAGGTCTCTTGGCCCACAGAGGGCCTGGCTCCCAGCCTGGGGGGAGGGAGGGCAGATACAGATGGCTCCACTGTTCTCATCCCAGAGGTCGGAGTAGCTTCCACAGCTGGAGAGGCCTGGGCCACCTCAGAGGCACCTCGTGTACCGAGTAGCCGCGGGCTTGGAGTCATTCACAGTCAGCTCAGGATCCTGGCTTGGATCTGTGGCCTCGGCAGGGTCCTCGGCAAGGTCCTTGGCCTCTCAGAGCCTAGGGAGGTCACACGCGTACAGTGAGAAGATTAAAAAAGGCTAACATATGCAGGACCAAAGGACAGCATGGATTCTGTAGGCCTTTGACCATGCTGCTGTCTTTCCTCATCAAGGAAAGCCACAGTGAGAGCATGGGAGCTTGGGAGGGAGGGACAGAGGGAAAGTGAGAAGCAGACTCCACTCGCCACTGAGCAGGGGGCCCAGAGGGACTTGGGACTCCCTCCAAGGACCCCAGGATCATGATCTGACCCAAAGGCAGATGCTTAACCGACTGAGCCTCCCAGGTGCCCAGGAAAACACTCTGATCCACCAACACTCACTGGCAGTGTTGGGAAAGGAAGATGGCTTTGAGAACCATCAGTTTTAGGAAAAGGTGTTTTTCTGCAGGACCAGCCTCAGGGAGGATTTTTTTTTCCGTTGTGTTAAAAACATGTCACTTCCTAAAAGGAAGTGAGGGCAAAAGAAATGTCAAGGCGGGTGGGCGGGGCAGGGATCGTGGTGGAGACTGCATGCTGTGTGTTCTTGTATTCTGGGTTAATCCAGGCTGGCCTCTCCCCTGAGCAAGACCAACTGAAACCAGGTCCATATGTGGACCTAAGAGCTGGGGTCAGGAGACTGGGGCCCAGGAGCCAAGCAGGATGGTGGGGCAGGTTGTGGACTGACAAGGGCCCATGGTCACCTTGTGCACAGTCTCTTTGCAAAGAGGCCAGCCTTCCCCTGTCTGCAAGAAGTCACAAATAGCTCCCTGCTGATGACAAAAGATGCATGTTTATTAGAAAACCGTTCCCAAATAAAGAAAAGCACAAAAAAGGAAAAAGCAATCATCCATAATCCTACCACCCACAGATAAGTCTTCCCAGCATCTCTGTGGTTGTACTTTTGAGACTTGTTAAGTGTGAGTTTGTTTTTATGTTTATGATTCTAAAAATGGAATTACTGGACATACTTCTTTGGAGCCTTTTTTTTCCTTTTCATTTAATATAGCATGAGATGTTTCCACATCAGAACATACTAGCTACATAGCATTTTGTCATCTGTATAATTTAACCCAAGTCCAAGTTACGGTGTTTATATTGACAATTCTTTTACCCCTATGGGCCACATCCTGGGAATAAATGTAGGTGTATTTCCATGATTATCTCCTTAGAATCAATGTCTAGAAGTTGCATTGCTGGACCAAAGGGTTTGCACATGTTGAAGGCTTTTGATGTGTGCCAAATTGCCGTCCTGGGGGCTATTCTAATTTACATTCCCACCAACAGCGCAGGAATGTTGTGTATTTCCCCAAACCCTGGCCAACTGTGGGTATTATCATACTTTTAAATCTATGCCAATATGATAAGTTAAAAAATGTATGCATATATGTATCTTGTTTTAATTTAGGTTATATTTTAATGAGAAGTATAGTCTTGGAGATTAAACTAGTTTTAATAACGTTTGTGTAAACCTAACTGCCACCTGGTGGTAGTGACTGGAATTGCAGGTATAGTTGAAAGAGGAACTCAGTATTTTTTTTTTTTTAAGAGCTTCTGGATCCCAGTTGGTCCTGGGACATTATGGAATCGGCAGTCTAGGAGGAATTTTGAACTCTGAATATTGTAAGTCAGAGGTGGGACCCACAGAGGAGCCCTAGGCACTGTGCTTGTCTTGCATTTGGGGGTTAGTAGTCAGCATTTATGTTGATAGTGATTTTTGCCATCTTATACATAGGAAGCTTGGCTTTGTTCAACAGATCTTGGAAGGCGTCATGCTGTGTGTGGAGTATTTTGCTGGTACAAAGGTGACTCACACCAGTCGTGGGCTTTGGGGAGCTGTGAGGGAGGGGGACCAACACAACCAAACCAATCTGCCATGGGATAGAGAGGAAGGAACAGCTAGTGGTCACTGTGACTCCCTGGAGATGTCTTATACAAAGCCTTTCTTTACTCCAAACCATGGCTTCTGTCTAAGATGAAAGGCTCGATCTTGCCTACACCTTGACTTTTGCACAGAAAGTGTCCACGTCACACCATCTGCTAATTACAACATTGAAATCCTTCCTCTTTGATGTTGTGATTCTTTTAACTCTTAACATTGAGCTTTAGTGACTTTCTGGTTGGTTTTACACCTTGAGAGCACAATTTAAACATTTTTCCAACAATTTGTTTGTGGCCTATCTTAAAGGACTTAAGGTTTCTGTATACCTGAAGGTATGAGGGAGAGTCAGGTTGTGAGGCCAGAGGAGCGGAGAGATAATGAAATCCAGCCAGGCGCGGGTGGGGGACTGTGCTTACCAAGCTGTTGTTCAGTAAGTCTGTGCCAAATGCTTTCCCAGGTCTTTAGACCAGCACCGAACAAGAGAGACAAGGGGAGGGGTGCGTCGGTTTAGTGTCTGCCTTCGGCTCAGGTCATGATATCGGGAGCCCCACATTGGGCTCCCTGATCAGCAGGAAGTCTGCTTCTCCCTCTCCCTCTCTCTCTCTCTCTCTCTCTCTCTCTCTCTCTCTTGCTTTGTCTCAAATAAATAATGTTTAAAAGAAGAGAGAGAGACATGAAGAGAAACAGTAAATAGGGAAACTAACCAACAGTGAAATGTGCTAGGAGGAGGATAAAGCAGGGATGTATGGAGAATGCCGGCTGGGCACCTTGGGTGGGTGGAGCAGGGTTTAGGTCATCAGAAGGCTCTCAGGGAGGCTGACATTTGAGCTGAGCTTTTAATGGTAAAAAACGATGCAGAGATCTTGTGGGGAAAGTGTTCTTGGAGGAAAAAAAGCAAGTGCATGAGGTCATGAGGTGGGGGCAACCTTTCCGTAACCAGAGTACACAAGAGGGGTACAGAGGCAGGAGGGTGAAGTTGGAGAGATCTCCGGGGCTGCGTGGCCTGGAACCTTGTAGGCTGTAGGCTAGCAGGTTGACTGAGGCTGGAGGCCAAAGAAACTTGGCTTTGTGTTTATAGAAACCACAAGCTGCCTTGCCAGGGGCTCAGAGATTCTATCCCCCCTGAGGGAAGAAAGGATTTTTTCTCCTCTCCCCTTTTTTCCCTCCCCCTCCTCCAAGCCCTTCCAGCGTGCCCCAGGATGCAAGTGCACTTACTGAGAGCTGGCTCCCACCCTGGGAGGTCCGTGGTCGCCTCCCTTCTTGACAGATGAGGAGGCTGAGCGTTTGGCTGAGACACAAGGCCCACCCGCGTGATAAAGCCCAGATTCGGGCACAGGCTGGGGACTCCTCCGGCAAGGCAAGGCAGGGCAAGCCAGCTGGAGCAGCAGGTGGGGGCTCAGGGGTCTTTCTCCTCTTAGCATCCAGGGACCCTGACATTTGGAGTCCATGTCCTGTCTCTTATCCTCACAACTTGCTTTTTATCTGAGGCTGGAGCTCACCCCACATGTCTCCCCCATTATCAGATTGTCCAGAGCCTTTCTTGCTCCCTGGAAAAAACAAAATGAAAAGCCAAGTCTAACGTAAAGAAAGAAGTCCGTTTCTCCATTCCACCTTCTTTGCTATCCCTCGTCTATCTGTTTGTATCATAGCCACCTTGGGGAATCAGGAAAAAAAGACATCCTCCTTGTGAGGAAGTGTGCAGTCCTGTTTGCATGGGCAGCGTCCTGTCCCTGTCACCGAGCAGCCGAGTAGAGCAGGGTCCCCTGATAATCACTTAGGCCTTGTGAGCCTCTGTGTCCACCCTGGCAAGTGTGAGGTTGGGCCCGGTGACAACATTGGGAATCAGATCTGTGTGGCACTTCAGAGTTGAAAAGTGCATCCCAACACTAAACGTGCCGATTTGTGCCCATTTGATGGAATGAAAAGCTGAGGCTTACGGTGGCCATGCCAAGTTTCCAGATCTTGAAGTGGGCAAGGACGGGGGCTCTGGCTTCCCTCCTGAAAACCTCCCTCAGACCATGAGAGTCTCCCGCACAAAGAACTTTCCAGCATCATCAATAGGGCTATAATTCATACAGACAGTTGTGGCTTTGGGCCCCACTGAGGAAGGAGTGGCTGACTCTGCCTGGGACAGGGGGAGGCCTCACAAAAGAGGGACATCTGAGGTGTGTCTCGAGGGAGGAGCAAGAGTTCAGCAGGAGGGCAAGCTGGGAAGACATTCCATGTGGCCCCCACGTAGGCACCATTAACCCCACGGGCCATACAGTGTGGTCCCCTGTCCCCTGGGGACAGTGACTCTGGGGTCAGCAGAGAAAGGAAGAAGGTGAAGCTGAGTGAGGGCACCCACCCACCCAGCAACAGAGTTTGGAGGCCACAGAAACCCCGAGTGCCATGGACAGGTGTGAACACTGAAGAGACAGAACACTGAAGAGGCTCTCCCTGGCTACAGGGCAGAAACAGGAGGAAGAGGGTCTAGAGTTAGCAATGGGTATACCCCTAGTCTCGGAAAACGCGCACCCAGGTCCCAGGGAAAGCCTAGCCTCTCTCTGAGCTCAACTGTGGTAGATGAAACAGGGTCTCAGCCTGGGACCAATTTTGAAATGCAAAACTCCGTTGGACCGTTTGGAATTAATCAAGGGAGCCAAAAAGGACCACGGAGAGCCACACATTCATATGCTTTCTTGCACTCTCAAAGTTCAAAAACAGCTTTGATTGTAAAAATGTAATTAGTTAAATGATTCATCTGTAATATTCCAAATTCATCTGTTTTTCTATTTCGACAACCTACATCTCATTTTCCTCTGGCCCCCTGCGGCGCTGCTGCCCAGCCCCCCAGATTCCGGGTGGAGCAGGGATGGGATGAAAGGAGACTTCCCGAGCCCCCGATAATGGCCCCCAGATTGGAAACTCAGGGAGACACAGCTGGGCCAGAGGGAGAAGGCCACCTCTCTGGGATTTCCTCCCCGCAGCAGCGTGGAGTAGGCACTCCTTGACTCAGACCCCTGGCCTTGGGCCTCTGCTGTGTCCCCAGAGTCCTTTTGATTGTCACCTCTGGGGTCCCTCGATGCCTTGCTTATCCTCCATTGTTGTTTGCATCTTCCTGGCAGTAGCCGAGAGTCCCTAGCCCCAGATATCACCCCAAGTCCAGCTACTCGCAGGAGACAGCCCTGTGAGGGGCCGGCAGATGAGGTCCACTGAGGTAACCAGTAAATGACCCCACGAGAGCCCCTAATGCTGGGCACACAAGCTGGGTTTGGTGAGTGACAGTTCCTGACACCGTGATGGCCTCTGGTCTCAGCAAGAGGAGCCCTGGAGGCTGAAGGAGCCCCTTTTGGGCCAGTGTCCCCAGTGCCCAGCACCCTGGCTGTGACCCTGGGGGCAGGAGTCCTCAGGCGCCCCGGGCAGCCTTCAGCCGGTCAAGAGCACCCTCTTGACCCCAGGGTTAGACACCAGAGCCGGGGGAAGCTGGACATCCATTCTCTTTTCAATTGGTTCTTTCAACAACTATGTATTTTGTTCTCACTATGTATGAAGGACTTTGTTTGGCACTTGGGATAGAAGAGAGAAACATCCCGGGGTCCCTACCCCCTCAGAGGCTGTGGTTGAGTGGGAGAGAGAATCAGACGAAGTTCAGCCTCACTCTGTGCTGAGGTCAGGGTTAAGACCACCTGCAACCCGGGCCTGGCCACGTGGGGGTCAGGGATGCTACTCTGGGGGAGGGAGGTGTGAGCTGAGGGCAGAAGGCAAGTAGGTGCTGACACAGGAAGTTGCAGAGGAATATCTAGACAGAGGGCACAGAATAGGCCCAGCTACCTAGGGAAGGGGAGGGGGAGGGGAGGGAAGAGGCCAGTGGCCCTGATACACCCAGCATCTCTAAGCCAGTTGGCTGCCTCCCCAGAGGCCGCAAGGTGGAGGGAATTTGCAACAGTGTACAACCTGGGAAGGACTGGGCAGACATGAAAAATTTGCAAACCCATCAGGCTGCCCAGAAAGCAGTGAGTTTCCCATCACTGGAGGTATGCAAGGACCACACACCCTCTTACCAGGAAGGGCATCTAAGGAGAGTCTGGCCCCAATGGGACATCTTCCCACAAATGAGTTGCTCCAGGGCTTCTTTGGGGGTGCTACTGAGACCCAAACTCAGTGCAACAGCTGGGGAGCCTGGTGTGGGGGTACTTGCCAGATGCTTGCTGAAACCAGAGAGGGTGAGGAGGTGGGAAGCACACAAGATTTAAGCACAAGATTCAGGCTCCTGTCCCAGGCAGACCTGACCAGGCCTGGCCTCCGCAAGGAAGGCCAGGCATGTGGGGGCTGGAGACAGGGAGGTTGGTGGAGGCTGTTTGGGAGAGAGGCCAAGTCCTAGGCAGCGACAGGTGGGGGACTGGAGAGGAGTCCGCAGTTTGGAAAGATGGTTCAGAGCTGGAAATGCAGGCTCACACCTCCTTGATGCGTTCCCCAGATGGGCCAGCCAGGTGAGGAATAGGTGAGCCTGACTGGGTGTGGGAGAGCGCAGGGACTGCCCCCGCCACGGGGCTGAACTGGGGGGGCAGGGCCACATGCCCCACCTAAAGGGGGCGCCACAGTGCAGCCCACGCACCTTGATCATTATCAGTTTCCAACAATTCAAGAGAAGCTGGAAATCCAGATTTCACACAAAACCTTTGGATCCTTGAGGGTTCCAACCAATTCACCACCAGCGAGTGATAATTGCGTTGTCTGGAAACCAAGGAGGGCTGGCGTCACAGCCCAGGGGCTGGCTACCCGAGAGGCCTGGGGGTGGCTGGGGCCCCAGGGTTCCCCGTGGAGCACCTGCAGCTTCAGTGTCTGCTGCCAGCTGTCCCTGTCCCTCTGTCCCGTGGTCTTTCGGTTGCACCTTCTACCTCTCTTATACTGTCTCCATCTTTTGGTTCACGTCACACTCGGACCATTACTGTCTAGTCAGCTGCTCCATCCGGCTAGCTCCCCACCCCAGACTGTCTGCTACTCCCAGTGCCTTCCACCAGACCAGCCCCACGTGCCGGAGTTGGAGAAACCAGCCCAGAGGCCAGGCCGCTCAGGCACACGGGGCGCCCCTCGCTGACCCATCCTTCACCGGCCCACACCCGATGGGAGTCGGGCCGGTGCGTGACTCCCTTCTCCTCACCCAGGAACGATCTTTCCTGATACCTGACAGGGTAATCATGTAACAGGGAAAAGTGTAATTTAAGCAGGTATTTGGTGATCTGTTCAAAGGCATAGCACCACCTCTTCCAGCCACGATATGGACATAGGCGTAATTGCTTCCAGCGCGCACAGGATAGATCGTGCATGCCCTCTCCCCAAAATAGAAGCCAGATGGCTTCCTGGCCTCACAGAATCATAGAGCTGAAAGGGACCTAGGAGATTTTCTAAGCCAAGGCTTACAAACCCAGATGCGGCTACAGAGCTGGCTGATTACCTGGACCGCGCCATGGGCCACGCGAGGGGCGGGGCCTGCGGCCCAGGGGCGGGGCCTGCGGCCCAGGGGCGGAGCTATGCCAAAAGTGTTCTCGCCTCACCAGCTTTGCCAGGCATGCTGAGAGGCGGCACCATCTTCCAATCTTTCTAGAAAAGCACAAACTCCGGATGTTTATGTTCAACATCCCAATCTTAAAAGATTGCAACTAATTCAGTTCGTTGGTTTGGGGTTTGGGTTTTGTTTTAGATTTATTTATTTGACAGAGAGAAACACAGCCAGAGAGGGAACACCAAGCAGGGCGAGTGAGAGAGGGAGAAGCAGGCTTCCCGGCGAGCAGGGAGCCGGATGTGGGGCTCGATCCCAGGTCTCCGGGATCATGACCTGAGCCAAAGGCAGTCGCTAAACCAACTGAGCCACCCAGGCGTCCCTTGGGGTTTTTTTTTTACCTCTACTGACCAAACCAAACCTGGCTCCAAGCCAGCCCTTCGCCCTACAGACAAAGAGTAGGAGGGTGGCAGCTAGAGCAGGCTCCTAACCTCCACAGGTTCCAGGAACCCCGCTCAGCCAAAGTCTTCAGGGCTGGCTGAGTTGTGTCACCATTCACTGATGGCACTACAGAGGCCCCAGATCCCAGATGGGGTTCCTGGGAGGAACCGGGGCCCACCACCAGGGCACGAGCTACAGCCAGGCTGGACCCAAGAGGCAAGGGCCCTGTCTTTACCCCAGGGTGGAATCCAAGTCCAGGAAATTGCTAGACCCGGACAGTCTTGCTGTGGTCCATGTGTGTGAAGCCTGGTCTGAGAAATCAGAACCACATGGGACTGACCTGCCCCGTGGGAGCTGCTACCCACTCTAATGAGGGAGCCTTCACGCAGGAATGCGCACGTCCCAGCCTGGGACCCTGGGGCCCAACGGCCTTGTAATTTGATGAATTGTCAACATCTGGACCATAATTACTGGTCCCTGGACTGATAATCCTGGTAAGCCCCCTCACATCCAGGGGCCTCATCCTGGTGCAATTTGGAGGCTCCATTCCCCGACGGGAGCCGTCAGCATGAATTACAACCAGCAAATGAGGCAGTCACCCCATTCCAGCCAGTCTGAGCATCGACTCCTGTCTGTATCTAAACATGGCCTGTTTATGGATTTAGCTAAGTGCAGACCTCCCTCCCCACCCCCGTGATAAACAGTCCACCCAGCCCTTTTGTTTCAGGGTCCCTCCCCATCTTCCCCAAGCTGATGCGCATTGAGCCTCCAGCAGTGAGCCAGCAGACTCCATTTCCCAAACTCATTTCACAAAGAAACCTCCCCTCCTTTGCCACTGCTGTTGATTTTTCTTAAAAGATGGCTCTGAGGAACTCTGCTTAGGATATATTCAGTGGAAAGAAGGAAGGGAGGGAGGGAGCAGACCCACAAAGGTGCAGCCAGAGTCCCACTGCCTGCCATTCAGAAGAACCACACAAGGTCACTCCCTAGTGCTGCCCACCCACCACCCCAGCTCATGGAGACCCCACACCTGTGACAGCCTGCCTACAGGATCTCATGCCTCTGGTTGGTCTAGGAGAGAAGGAGTAGGAGGGTGGCAGCTGGAGCTGGGACTCCAGAGGAGACAGACCTGGGACTCCTGTTGGACATGTCCTTGGAGAGGAGAAGGACACATCCCCCATTTTGCAGATAAGAAAACTGAGTCTCTAGGAAGCTCAGGTCACTGAGCAAGGCAAGGAACCAAGTCAGCACACAGAGGGCTCTCAGCCCACCTAGCCTGCTTCTTGTGCGCAGCACGTCCATCGGACACACTGTCCCGGGGCTCTGCTGATCTGCATGAGTGGAGCAGGGGGAGTGGAGAGTGATTTAAAGCAGAACCAAGGCTTGTAAACAGCTGTGAGGTTTCATGGAGGGCAGAAGGTGTTGAAAACCTCTGGTGAATTCCGTGGCTTTGATCAGGCAGGAGAGGGAGCCCGCGGGAACAGAGTGCTGGTGGGCGCAGTGCTGTTGGCGTCCCACCCTCAGGAGCACCGGTCCTGGGGAAGCAGAGCCTCAGAGAGAGGACTTGAACCCTGGCAAAGCTGAAGCTCGCGTACACCGGTCGGCTGCCCTGCGTGCCTTCCTTCCCCGCTTCTCTTGTGCGGGACGCCACGTGGTCTGGGTCAGGGGAGGGCTGCCTTGACAGGATGAGACCCCTGTCACCAAGGACGTGCCTCCGTCCAGGCCAGGGGTTTGCTAGTCCAGACTGCTCGTGCTTCTGATGGCCCTGCTCTGCCCAACACCGCCTTGTTGTTGCCTGGGACACACAATCTGGACCCTGCCCTGCCTCAGTCCAGGCCGACCATGCCCTCCACCCCATGTTTGCCTTTGGCTCCCTTCAGACCAACCCCTTGCCCTTCCCTGGAGTGTTTTGGCTCCTCTCAGGGCACCCAGAGCCAGGCTTGGGCATCCTTCCAGTCCATGCAAACATCTAGTTCATAGATGGTCCACACAGCTTCCCACTGAGGCTGGGAACACTGTCCTCCTGAAGAGCCACAAACAGAATCAGGGTTCAGACAAGACAAGTTGCAGGGAGGGAAACTATTTCACAGTGTGTTACCCAGTGTTTCTCAAATTTATTTGACCAGCAAGTCCATTCCCTGTAGGAGATTATTCCCTGGAATATCAGTTTGGGCAAGACTAAAAGCAAGGCCTGTCTTCTGGGGGTTCACAGCCCCCAGAAGATGTCTCAGCCATCTCTGGGACAGGAGGGGTCAGCTCACTCCCCCCAAGCCAGGCAGGTCTGTATGCCTTCAAAGCCAAGCTATTTCCTTCCTCCAACCCACTGACTCCCCTCCTTAGTGATCCCCCAGTGACCACTGGCCACCCTGCAACCTCTCTAGGGGTCAGCTGTTTTTCCCCAGAGAATTCTGGGGCCCAAGCACAGCTCTCTTGCCTAGGTGTCACCAGAAATGAGCCCTGAGCCACCTGCCCAGACAGGGCCACGGCTGTGGGTCTGCTCCATCCCCAAGGCCGGGCTGGTGCCCAGGGCTCTGCAAATGGGCACACGTGGAGCTTCTGCGTTTGCCCCGGGAATCTGCTCCACATCAGACCCAATGTCTGACTGAGAGAACCGAGAGCTCTGGGATGCCAGATGGAGTCAGGCCCTCAGGAGGAAAAGTGGGTTTTTGCCACTTATAGGCTTTGTTACACACCAGAAAGAGGCCTTAGGGAACGCTCCGCTTCCCCCAGGAATAATCTCGGAGTTGAAAGAGGGCAGAATCCCTCCGAGGAGACAGGAGACCCGAGACCCAAGGTCACTGTCAAGAAGAGACAGTGAGGTCTGGCCATTGGAACATTTTCAGAGACAGTTGGCAATAAGAGATTGCTCCTGTGGGGTCCAAGCCAAGGGAACATCCCAGGCTCCCTTCTGCAGCAGACCCTTCTAGAAAAACAGGGCACCCACAGCTCTGTGTGCTTTCGGTCCACGTGGCAGACATCCTGGAATGAGGCCTGGGGATCCAGCCATGAGGGACCAGAGGCAGCCCCAGCCCCTGCTCAGTCTCATGCTCTGTGCCCACCGAGGGGCAAGCGGGCTTTGGCACCAGACCCGGAGGTCTGAGGCTGCCCCAGAGGGGCTCCAGCAGGAGAGCAGATCCACATTCTAGAACGTTCTTCGGGGCATTGCATGGGAGAGATTACAGGTATTAGGGAAGGGCTGTGTGGAGATGGTGCACAGGTATGTGTATGTTGTAGGCCTTTCTCAAAATGCGGCAAGGAGGGCTATGACATACCTCGTGTATGTTGTAGGCCTTTCTCAAAATGCAGCAAGGAGGGCTATGACATGCCTCACAGGGCCAGGGACCAGAGTCCCTGGGGTGGGGCAGGAAGAGGGGGTCACACAGACGGTGGTACCCATGCTGCCCACCCCTGGGAGAGGAGCTGGGGAGCAGGGAGGGAGGTTTTCTTTGTCCAGTCTCCTCCTGGACAGTGCATGTGTTTCACTTGGCACACATAGCATCTTCTCAGCAGAATGCACACACACACACACACACACACACACACACACACACACACAAGCTAGTGGCACAGGGAAGCCTGTATCTCCTTGTCACAGATGATGAGGTCCTGGTCACCAGCTGGCATGCAGGCAAGGGTGGATTGGGTCCCAGGTGTGTATGAATCCAGAGCCGGCCTCCTCTGACCACCTGGCGTATCTCCTGGAGCTCAGCCACAGGGCTGTCTTCCAGAAGGTTGGGGACCTAGCTCTGGCGGACAAGCTTAGGGGATGCTGCTTCTCCTTGGGGAGGCTCCCAAGGAGGGCCATTTGAGCTGGGCCTTGAGGAACAAGTAGGAGTTCTCCAGGTGGAGGCAGAACTGTGTGCAGTGGAAGGAACTGGGAAAGTAGAGCTTGGGGCCAGGAAACAGCATGGTGAGTGAAGTCCCAAAAATACCCCCTGAGACCTCTGAAGCAGCTCTCTCCAAAATCAGGGGCCTCCAAGAGGCCATGGTGTGACAGAGTTTAGGGGAAAACTGGGGCAAACCCAGGGCAGGAATAGGCTTGCTGGGGAGAACAGGTAATGAAGATGCTGAGGCTCAGAGAGGTTGAGTGTCTCTCCCAGGGTCACACAGCAAGCATGTCTGTCTGATCCAGCACTCTCTCTATTGGAGGGCTAGGGTAACAGAGGGTCCAGAGAGCCCTGCCCAGAGAGGCTCTGTTCAGTCAGAGAGACAGACATCCCAGGAATCCCAGAAGGAAGGCAAGGCCTGCGAGGCTCCATCCTAAGTCCCCTGGGACAGCCACCTGTCAACCATGCTGCCCTGTGCTTCAGGAAAGGGAAACCTGCCTGGAGAGGAGGGTCTGTTTCAGCCCTTGGATGGTCCCACCGCCTCAGCTTCTTCATCTGCAGGATGGGGCCATGGGGTCTGCCTGCCGGGGCAGCCGTGAGGGCAGAGGCTGTGAAGGGCATGGCTGAATTCTGTGGAGTCCATGTGGTCGAGCACTGGAGGATCTGTAGACTTGCCCCCGAGAGTCTCTGCCTCTGTGGCCTCGAGGGCAAGGCTGCCCACTTCCCTCAGACCAGCACTGTGCTGGGTCCCAGGGCCTGTCAGGGGCCCCATGCTGCCAGTGGCTTGGCCGTGAGGCCCACTGTGTCCTCCCTCCCCACACAGGAAGAGGAAGAGATTAACTTTGCTCTAAGCTTCATCTCTTTTTTCATCTCCCTGTGCATGATGGACTTGGGCAGGTGGGGGAGTGTGGCCAGGGGATCTCGGCACACGGAGAATGGAGAGCGGAAGCACCTTTCTGGTCTGGCCCTAGCCTGTTCCTGGCTGCGTGGCCTGGGGCAAGGCCTTTCCCTCCCTGGAGCCCAGTTTCCTCCTCTGTAAGACAGGGATGGTAACACCTGCCTTCAGGGTTTCTGTGGTGATTCAGACATAGTATGGGGGCCACGAGGAGCCCCCAGGTGAGACTCAGGGTGGGACTGGGCCCCGTGTGTGCCCAGCCTGGGTGAGGCCCAGCAGGGCCTGAGCGTGGGGGTAGAGGTGGCGCGGGGCCCAATGTCAGCAGATGAAGGGAAGGCCTCAGGCACACGGATTCAGGGTCAAGACAGTCAGGAGCCCCTGCCTCAGCAACAGGTCCTGGGCCCCCAAGACTTTGGAATGTCCCCACTCCCATCTCCTGGGATTCCTTTTGCCCCTGGGGCATTGCCCCGAAGTCCAGACCCTCCGCCAACCTCAAGGCTGGTGGCCAGAGTCACTTAAGGAACAAATTTTCAGAATCGCCCTGGTTTCCTGCTTGGAGCGAGGCCCTGGTGTGAGCTCCTCAAGGAGAAACCCTTCTTAGGGTATCTGGAGACTTGGCTGGCCTGGTTCAGGGACGTCTGATGGGCTAAGCCACAGAAACTGGCTGTCCTTGCCTGGGCCCCACCAGCAACCCTGCCGGCCCCCAGGCTATGTGCAGACCTGAGGGAGGAGAGACTGGCTTCCAGGAGCCAGAGTGTCTCCCAGGCAGAGGAGCCAGGGAAGGGCCCTGTAAGCAAAGGGAACAGCCCATGCAAAGTCATGAAGATAGGAAATAAGCAGAGAGCTTGGGAAGACCAGGGGCACAGGACAGCCACAAAGCAGAGGCCAACCGGGGCCATGAAGACTCCAGTGCTGGGCCAGGGAGTATAGCCTCCGCAGTGACACAGACCCACGGACCCATGTGAGAGAGACCAGGATGGGAGGGGGGTTGACATCGGACTAGAGCTCTGTCTGCTGCTCACAGGCCCCCTGCCTCTGAGCTGTGCTCTCTGCCCACGGTGCTGTCCCTAAACCCCCAAATGTGACTTCCTCAGGCTAGCACTCCCATATCTTTTCCAATACCCCCTAGAACCTGGCAGACTGTCGCCCTGCTCAGAGCTGGTGGAGCCCTTTGTCTGTCCTGCCCCCAAATTTTCTGCCTTATACCATATATATCTACACACGCTTCGTCTTTCTCGCTACCTTTCCTTGCTTTGACTCAACACACACTGAGAGGCACATGCTCTGTGCCAGGTCTCATCCGAGCACTGGCCACACGAGGATCAGACCCTTTTCCTGGATCAGCTGGAAAGACTTGTGTAGACCACACGGTAGCCATGCACAGTGTCACGTGCAACCCTTAGACAATGGGCCCGGTGCAGGGACAGATGGCCTGACTTCTGGGACGTGGAGGAGCCCAGAGGGCTTCATGGAGGAGGAGGTGACTGAGCTGAAGATGGCACACAAGAGGGTGAAGGGTGTGCCAGGCAGGCAGGCGGTGTGTGCAAAGGCTCGGGGGAGTGGAGCTGCCTAGAACATTTGCAGTGTCTGTGGGGGTGAGGAAGCCGTGGCAGGAAGGAGGACAGGGGTGGGGTTGATAGAGACTGGTTGGACCCCATTTGCGGCACTGCCCTTGGATTCTGGTACACTCCCACCCAGTGGAGGAGCTCAGTGGGGCTTTCTGAGTGGGCAGCGGCTAGACAGGCAGAGGGCTCCCGTGGGGGCTGCTTGGCAACCGTCCCCGACCCCCTGCAGACACCACAGATCCCCTAGAGCCTCTGGGATGCCCCAGCCCTCGGGACCCAGCCTTGGATGATTTGGCTTCTCTTGACCTTGACTTTGGCCTGCAAAGGCCACAGCAGTGCAGGGAACTAAAAGAGCCTTCAGGACTCTTTCAGTCCTGTCTTAGTCTGTTTGGGCTGAAGGGCTGCAGACCAGGTGGTTTAGAAACAACAGAAATCACAGTCTTGGAGGCTGGAGGTGTGAGATCAGGGTCCTGGTGTGGTCCGGGTCCTGGTGGGGGCCCTCTTCTGGGCCACCTCTCTTCTAAATAGGCTGACACCTCATTCATGCAGCTCCACACTTATGACCTAATCACCTCCCAAAATCCCCCGCTCCTAATGCCATCACAGCGGGACTTAGGTTTCAACACATGCATTTTGGGGGGAACGCATTCAGTCCCTGCTGACTTACATGTGACCGAACTTAATTCGAACGGGCTTTAATAAAACTGCGGGCAAATGGAAGCGTGCAGGGCTGCGTGGTTTCAGCTGCAGACCCTTTCTTCCCTCTGACTCTCAGCTCTGACTTCCTCTCTCTTGGCTCTTCCTCAAGCCACATGGTGCCCCCAGCAACTCCACCTTAGCCCCATCAGAGAAAAGAGCCCTCTTTCCCCTATAGAGCCACCATCCATAGTCCCAGACATGATGCCCATCCCTGAACCACTCTTCCCGGTTGAGGGAAGGTGACCACACGCCCAAGCCCCATATGTGCAGATGGGGGTGGCCCTAGAGAAGAAAAGGAGCTCTCTTGTCAGAGGAGGGGATTCTGGGCTATGAACACCCAGATACCCCCACTCCAGGTCCGTGTGAAATGTACTCAGACCGTGGGCTCATCTAAGGTTTTGGTGTTTGATACTCAGTAGCACCTCTGGGTCATCAGACACACCGGATATGCCTTTCCGGTGTGTAACCGCTGCTCTCTGTCTCTCTCATTTCCAGGGTCCCCTGGGTCTGGATGGCAAGCCCGTAAGTGATTACAGGGAAATTCTAGGTGGTCCTGGGACCAGGCCACTTGTGGGGCTGGAAGTGATGGGGTGGTACGAGAGGGAAGAGGCCATCAGGAACCTCGCTTGGCATGGACAGAAGTCATTTGGGCATCAGACTGGAGTTCAAATCCAGCTCCTACCTGCTAACTATGCACCCTTGGGAGGCTCCTTCACCTCCCAAGCCTGAAGCTCTGTCAAATGGGTCCATTAGCCCTCCCCATTCAGCCTTCAAAATGTACAAGCCCCTCCTAGCAAACCCAAGGCAAAGAGCATCCCCCTGCCCCCAGTCTCAAGACTTTGGGTTGATGAGTTCTCAACACCTGGGCCAGGAGCCTGTAGTCCACAGGCATCTTCAGCAGAATGAACAAGCTTCTCAGGGAGACAGCATAACTAAATAAATAATTGATGTGGATGGATAGGCAGGTGGGTGGATGGGCGTATTGGTGGAGGGACAGATGAATGGATTGATGGATAGAGGCATAGATGAATGGAAGGGAGCAAATATTGATGGATGGATGACTGCCTGGATAGATGGATGAACAAATGGATAATGAATAGTTGGATGGAAGGACAGACGGATGGATAGATGAAAGATTCAATGAATAGATGGGTGAGTGAGCAGATGGAAGGAAGAATATATGAATGGATTGATGGAAGAATGGCTGAATAGATGGATGGAGGGAAGGAAGGAAGGAAGGAAGGAAGGAAGGAAGGAAGGAAGGAAGGATTAATGGATTGATGGAAGGATTGCTGGATAGATGGGCAGTAGGGAGGTGGGTGGGTGGATGGATGGATGGATGGATGGATGGATGGACAAACAAATGGATTGATGAATAGTTAGATGGAAGGACAGACAGATGGATAGAAAGATGAATGGGTGGGTGGTTGGAAGGAAGGATGTATGAATGGATTGGTAGAAGGATAGATGGAAAAATAGATGGCTAGGTGGAAGAAGGTATGTATGTATGGGTGGATGGAAGGATGGCTGGATAGATGGGCAGTGGGATGGATGGATGGGTGGATGGATAGTTGGATGGAAATGTAGGATATATGAATGGATAGATGGAAGGGTGTATGGATGGATGAATGAATGGGTGGATAAAAAGATGGATTGATGAATGGTTGGATAAAAAGACAAATGGGTGGGTAGATGAATGGGTTGATGAAAAGGTGGATGGGTGGGTAGATGGAAGGAAGGAAGGATGGTTGGATAGAAAGATAGTCAAATGAGGTTATGAGTCAATAATTGTACCAGCAGTTTGATACACGAGAGAGTTAAACTGAGTTAGCAGGTGGATAAAGGTATGATGGTTGAGCAGACAAGGGAATGAAGGAATGAATGAAATAGTAAGTGGCTGAGAAGTTGCCAAATGATGTGTGCCGTATTAGAGGATGGAAGAATGAACTGACCTCCTAGATGGACAAGTCATTAAGTGAATGAACCAGCAAAACCATTATGGACTGAAAGAATAACAGATAGTTTGAGGCAGCGGCCACTGGGCACAGGAGGAGCTGAGCTGGGAGGGCTCTTCTCTCTGGGGGGAGTGACAGCATGTGCGCCCCCATCCCACCTGAGAGGTCCTAGCAACCCTCAAGTCCCCTGCCCCCATCGTGCAGAGGTCTGGGGTGTGGAGCAGTCCTGGGGCGGCAAGGGCAGCCCTCATTAAAAGCAGACACACTTATGTGTTTCCCCATCCAGCTCCCCACAGCTCTGCTCAGTCTCACAGGCCCTTCTGCCCCCAAAGCCTTAGGGAAACTGGAAGGGGAGCCAACCCAGTCCCCCTCACTCATGCTTGGCTTTCTGCACCTTTCTTCTGCAGGGACTTCCAGGCCCCAAAGGGGAAAAAGTAAGTGATACAGCTGTCTAGATGTGGATATGATGAAGGACGCCAGAAACCTACCTCCGAACCCCAGCTCCCGAGTGTGGACCTGGGCACATCACATCCCCGCCTGGAGCCTCAGTTTCCCCATCTGGAAAGTGGGGAAGAGTGCCTCCTTCCTAATGGTTACACGGCTTATATTTAATGATTTCAAGTGCCCAGGGGGTGACATTGGAGTCCCCTCCACACCAGAGAATGACAGAACTCAAAGCATAGTCTTCCCAAAATGAGGAGTTTCCGAAGTAATCATGGAAAGGGGCGGGGCACGGTGCCAGGAGAGCCTGGGGGGAGGGGCTTGAACAGTCACCATACTTGGCATTCTTTGCGAGAACTGTGTGCCCCCCCACCCCAGGCAAACAGATGGCAGGGAGCCGCCCCTATGGTCTTTACAGCCCCTCCTGAGAAAGGCTTCCCTGGCATTCGGCACAAAATGTCACAGCTGAGGCAGCGACCCCCAAGTGCCGTGGAAAGGACGGGGGAGAGGAGCCCCTCGTGTGTCCCGCAGCGGGATCAGAGCAGACGTAGGTGTGGCGGGACCCTTCTAGGGACCACGTCCAGGCTGCATCCACCCCAGCCCCCCACTGGGATGTGTCCAGCTGAGGTAAGTAAGGGCGGCCTGGGTCCCTGCCCACCCTCAGAGCTGTGCCAGGCACAGGATCTGGGGCTCAGAGCCTCAGGGTTGCCTTAGGGCTCCCCCACCAACTGGGTTGGACAGTTCCATGGGCCTCAGTTTCTCCATCTGCCAGTTAAAGCTACCTCACAGAGAGGCGATTTCCTTCCCGCTGGCTCTGGCTGAATGAAGCAGAGGCTTTGAACCCAGAGAGAAATGGGTGTCTTGGCACCCGTCACTTCATAACATCCTGCCCCAAAGGTTGGTGACTTCAAACAGTCAAGTACCAGGATTCCAAAAGGACGCGGAGTGAGCAGCTTGTCTCTGCTCCACCGTGTCTAGGGGCCAGCCACAGATAACACAGCGCCCGGTTCCAAACCCTGCGGGTGCTGGCTGTGTAACCTCAGGCTGGTTACTTAGCCTCTCTGTGCCTCGGTTTCCTCATTGAAAACAGATTATTCTTGTGATACATTTGTTAGACTTCGGTGAGGCTAAGTGCATAAAGCACGGAGCACAGGGTAAATGCTCAATACATGTGATAGAGTAAAAATAGTAGCAGTGATCCATCTTCCTGCTTCTTGTCCTTAGGGTGCACCAGGAGACCTTGGCCCTCGGGTAAGAGCTGATGCAAGACCCCCTCCCCTACCCCACACAGTTTGCATTATCGTATAATAAGGCATAAGGCGTATCTAGCGTTTCTTCCAGATCCCTGCCCCTTACCACAAGGGCTCTTGGTCTCTTCCCCCTGCCCACCACCTGTCCTTCTGTGTGGTTTCATTTATATGGCCACAGGTTGGAAGTCCCAGGGCTTCCTTCCAGTCCTACTTGTTACCGTGGATGGGGGGTGTGGGGTGAGGGGACAGTGGGGCTAGCACTGGCTAGCCAGACCCAAGACTAACCTTCTTGAGGATTGCTGACCCCTCAGAAAGAGGCAAGGTTATGGGTCAGCAGCTGAGCTCTGCCACTTAGCCAAGTAACTTTGAGCGACTCCCTTGCCCCTCTGTGACTCAGTTTCCCCAACTGTGGTGGGTGGTATTGACACCCCCTTATCCAGGCTGCTCTAGCAAAGGTTCATTGCAGTCATAGAGGTGGGCACCCAGCACCCAGCCTGGGACAATAGATCCCCTGGCCGTCAGTGCCCCCAGGGCTCAAGGGACCCGGAAGTGCCTCGTGCCAAACCTGGGGTCTCTTCAATGAAGCAGAGTGGGGAGCCTGGGTCGGGTGGGCCCCACAAAGCAGATCTGGACAGGGTCACATCGTGCTGCCCCCACATTCCTGCCACGACCGGCAGGGAGGCCTTTCTGCACTAGAGAGGGCTGCTCCCAGGGGTTTTCAAGAAGGTTATGGGGTGGAAATTGTAGCTGGTGAGTGAGCCGCCCACCCCAGCTGGCATCTGTAAGCACTGGAGGCAGGGATGGAGTAGGGGTGAGGGGTGGGCACTGTGGATGGGGGATGGGAAGGGGAAGCAGCTGCAAGGCTAAGTGTGGGCCCCGTCCAAGTATCAGCTCTACAGCCTCACGGCTCTGAGCCTGGTTTGTCGTGGTCGCAAGCAAGAGCCAAGAGCCCCAGGCTGGCCAGGCCGAGGCCTCAGGACGGAGCTCTTCTGTGCTGGGCCTTTGGCTGGAGAACAAGCATGGGGCCCCCAAAAGCTGAAGTCAAAGAAAAGGCGCCCACGTTGAATTTGGTAACTGCCAAGAAAGATACTTTTGCTTGCTTTCTGGTGGGTATACAAGACTGCTGATCTTCTGGGGATGCCCACTCCTCAACAGACTAGAACTTCACCAGCCCGAGAGTCACAAGAGACCCTTCCCAAAGCCCTCCCTCCACATCTCATGGGTATCCTCTCATTGTCCCAAGGCTCCAGCCACCTCCGAAACAACCTCTACCCTTGAAAGTTCCATGGCTTAAAACAACAGTGTGTCCCTGTCCTTCTTGCCCTCCTAGGCTGGCGGGGGATGGGGAGGTGAGGGAGGAGGGAAGGGGGGAGAGGAATCTCTCTAATCAAAGGCAGTCCAAGACAACGGCACCCTCCCGTGGCCTCCACTGATGCAGCTGTTAGCTGGGAGCTCAGTGGGGAGGATCTCTATGCAATCAAGGCTTCTCCCAGCATGGTGGTGGGCTTCCCAGAGGGCCATCCCAACACTAGTATTCTAGGAGGCCAGAAGTATACCTACCAGGCCTTACTTCTGTGGCGTCCTGTCCATCCCGTCAGGGGACCCATCCAGAGTCAAGGTAGAGAAAAAGGAACAGACCTCCACTCTCAATGGGACAATGGTGAGGTTCCCACTGTAAGGGGTCTATGGGATGGGAACAAGCATAGCAGCCATCTCTGGAGAATGTAGTCCACCTCTCCTGGTCACTGGGGTGGGTTAAGTATTTTTGCTCCCCCCCCGAAACAGCCTTGTCCTCTCCTAAGTCACCCTTTCTGCCTTCTTGACCACGCGACCTGTTTGCTGGCTAGATGGTTTTCCCACGGCTCAATCCGGGTTTTATAAGTAGAGACCATCACTGGTACAGTCACCACATCTTCAAGGTAGCCTGGCCTCGTGACGTGTCCAGGCCTGCTGATTTGCATGCTCCCTTGACTCACCCCTGCATTTCCAGGGCCAGACCTCAGCCAGCCCCATCCCAGCACACCGATAAGGCAGCTGGCCAGCTTCGTGTCCCAAGGAACTCGAGGCCAGATGGATACATGTGGAAATACTTATGGATTTGTGTGTATACACTCCTTAGTATATACATTTCCTTGCTGTATTAACTGAGATGGCCTAGAAGCAATGATACCCCAGGAGCGAATTAGCAAGCCTAGAGTGAAGATCTTTGTTCAAGCCTGCAATTGTCTGCTGGGACCTGCTCAAGTGTTGAAACCCATTTTCCTTCCCGATAAGTAGAGTTCAGGCCAGTGGTGCCCATCGTGGAGCCCCTGGACTGTGGAGAAAACAGTGGGGGGTGGGGTGTCTTCCAATTCTTCCTGACACAGCAGCGAATAGAAAAGGAATAACCCATCACCATCCACCCGTGCCTGGGCGAGCTAACCAAACTGTCAGGTTGCTTTATGTCAGACTGGAGTCCTGGCCTCTGGACCGGGACCCTGAGTGCTAGACACTGAGGGCCTCAGTTCATTTCTTAATTGGGGAAAACAAATGAACTGTGTCTGAGGTCCAGCTGGCCAGAGAGGGGAGCCTTCACATCACGGGATCCAGGAATTAGGAATGCGTCCAAAAGCCATTGCTTGCCTCAGTGGCCCTGAGGAGGTGCCGCTTTCCTGGCTCTTTAACCCAGGGAAGCGATGACCCTCTCTGTTCCCCACCACTCTGTAAAACGGCTCAGTACAGTGCCTTGGCCAGGTGGTCGCAAGGGTTGGGGGATCCAGCTTCCAGGGAGGTCAGTGCTGGGCACACAAGTGGGGTGGGGGCTAACTCCACAAGAGGCTTCTTTCTTTCTTGGCTATGGGAAGTTTGGGGGCTGCTGTCGCTGTGAGCCAGGCATGCCCCATGACTATGCCCTGTGCCAGGGCTGGGCAGGAACCACGGGGACAGCAGGAAGTGCCGGTGGCCCTGTGGTGTCCCCCCCCTTGCCATGAGGTGAGGGCTCTGGCTGCCCGAGGTCTGACCCCTACTAACATTGGGTCCTTGAGTCAGGGGTGGAATGATGCATGACTGAGACTTTATGGCCCTTCGTTGCTCTCTCCTTTTTCTTTTTCTTTTTTTTTTTTTCCGACTTTTTATCTTGAGATAACTGTCCGTTCACAAGTAATTGTAAGAGATGGTACCCGGTGCACCTGTCCTCCAGGCTCTGCCAATAGTGACATCTTGCCTCACCCACAGTGTAGTCTCACAACCAGGTAATTGACAAAATCCACCTGCCTTATGGGGAGCTCAGCCATCTTGCCCATCTGGGTGTGTTGAAAAGTCTGGGCAATGGCATCACACTCAGTAGACTCAGATGACCACCACACGAAGATCGCTCGTGCTGCTGCAGTCACCTCCCTCCCCACGCCATCCCTACCCACCCACCCCCTACCCCCAGCAGCCACCGATCTGTCCCTCCATCTCCATGATCTTTCCATGTCAATCCTCCTGTGTATTTGCAGAGTCTGAGCTGTTGAGATTGGCTTTTCTCAGTCAGAATCACTCCCTCAAGAGGTGCATCCGAGTTATTGCAACGTGGCTGTGCCTTGTTCCTTTTCCTTTATGGCTGTTGCTTAACCGTCGCTCAACCATCCCTTAACCATTTACTCACAGAACGACTTTTGGGATGATTCTAGTTTGGGGCCATCACACCTAGGGCAGCTGTGAGTGTTTGTGGGCATTTTCATCCCTCTGGGTAAGTGCTCAGAAGCACACCTCCAGCTCCGGATAAAGGAGGAGCTGGCCAGCAGAAGGTCCTTTAGAATGTGTGCAGCCCCCTTTCCAGGAAGAAGGGGGCTGGTGGGGCCCATGTGCTTTGCTTCCCTGCCCAGTGTGTCTCCTCTCTCAACAGAACACCAGAGGTGGGCTCCAGGCTCTAAGGGCTGGGAAGATGGCCCATTCCTTAGCTTTTATGCCAAAGTATCTGTCCCCAAGGGATCTGTCCCTTCCTATAGCCACCAAGAAGCAACAAGAAGCCCAGTAAACAAATACTTTCCTCTGAGCCCCCCAAGGGCTGGGGGCAGTTCCCTCCCCTCCCCTCACAGTAAGCCACGCCCCATCTCTTCCAGGGAGACCAAGGGCGAGATGGAGCTGCTGGGCCTCCGGGACCCCCTGGACCCCCTGGGGCTCGGGGCCCTCCTGGCGACACTGGGAAAGATGGCCCCAGGGGAGCACAAGGCCCAGCGGTAAGAGAGGGCATGGCCGTGGAATACCCCTGTCCCCAGTCCAGACCCAGACCCATGTCTAACCCCAACTCCTACCCAGACACCTGCCCCACTCCAGCTTTAGACCTAATGCCATTTAAGACCTTGACTCCAAACTCATTCCCAAATCCTGGTCCGCACCCTCATTCCTGGCTATTATCCAGATCCTACACCTGACCCCTATACTCTGACCTGACTCCAAACCGAACTCTTACCCTTCACCCTAACCCCAAATACAACCAGAGACCCTAAACTTGACCTTGGTTGCAATTTCAGTCTCAATCCTAACCCTGACCTTGAGACCCATATGGGGGTGCTTCCTCCCCAGATTTGACCCCCCCCTCCAGTACTAACTAGTTAGGCTCAGTTGTATTCCTAGAGCTCTACTCAGACCCTGGAGGCCAGGCTTCATGGAACTACCCCTTCCCCTACCGCGGGGACTCAGGCTTGTCCTTCCCCTCCCACGAAGAGCCAGCCCCTCCACCACACTGCCACCAATATGCCACCAGGGTTCCCTCTCAGGGCAGCTAGCTAATCAGTTGGCTCATCCATCCGTTCCTATTCACGTTGGGCACCTACCTCCCTGAGCCTCAACGTTCTCATCGGCAAAGTGGGAACAAGGACACCGATTCATGAAACTAAAGACTGCTTGGAGCCCCAGCCCAGGGAGTGGGGAGTGGGCTCCATTAATCGTGGAGACCCTGTGTCCCCTCAAGAGGGTCTCCTCTTCTGACTCTTCAGGGTCCCAAAGGAGAGGCTGGACATGACGGCGAGATGGTCAGTATCCAGGGCATGGGGAGGCTTGGGGCCTCATTCATTTGGGGGGCCAAAGCCCCTGTCCCACTCACGGTCAGCAGTGGGGAACTTATGGGCCAGGCCCCCAGCCCTCATCCGGGATGGCGCCCCCCCCAGCCCACTGCTTGAGATCTGACACGGACGGACGCAGCCCTCCATGTGGGGAGTCCAGCCTAGAAGGGGCCACAGAGCCCTGCCTCCTACTGTCGCCCTTTATACAGTGACACCGGAAGCGGTCCCTGGTCTCCCATTTAATGCTTTCTCCTCTCTTGTTCCAGGGCCTGAAGGGACACCCAGGGCCAAAGGTGAGTGCTCCTCTGTCCCCTGCCCCAGGCCTGGGAGGGATGGCGTCCCAAGCCCTCCCCCACTGCCACAGATGAGCTGTTCCTTTTCTTCTCAGCCTGGGGGAAACTGCGGGAGGAGAAGCGCTTTCCTTGCTTTCTCCCTCATCTCAGAAACACCCGCAGAGCCTGGGGCATTACATCCCCACCTGCAGGAGCAGTGACTTGCCTGGGGTCATTCAGCATGGGGGACCCCATCAGGAGCGGGGTCCAGGACTGTCAGGCGCACCATCCCTGTGCATCTCTCTGAGGGGCCCGTCATCGAGGCCACTTCCACCAGAGGAGCAGGTGGTCTGGTGTCTGGGCCATGTTCTCAGGGCTCTGACCTCTCTCCTGCACCTCTCTACCTTCCCCCTTAGGGTGAGCCTGGCATTCCTGGAAAGAAGGTGATGGGGGGCCCAGGAGGGGCTTCCTGGTAGGGGTGTGGGAAGTGCCTGGGAGACGGGTAGATGCTCCCCATGAGGCAGGGCAATGGGTGGGTGGCCTCAGGGGACATCCTCACCAGACCTGAGTCCTCACTGTGATGGCAGCTCTGTCCTCTGTCTTGAAGCCCGATTTTGTTCATTGACTCACTTATCTGCACATTCTTTCCTCTCCACAAACACAGCAAATTTGTTCCTGCTTCAGGGACCTGGACAGTGGTTCTCAAAGTGTGGTCCTGGAACCAGCAGTATCAGCATCACTGGGGGCTTGTTAGACAGGCTCATTTAGGGACCCATCTCAGACCCACCTAGTCAGAGACACTAAGGGCTGGCCACTGGGATGTTGTGATTTATAATAATAAATCCGTATTTGGTCTCAGTCCTCTGGTTTCTGGAGCAGAGCTCCTAAAACCCTTGGAAGTCCTGAGTGAGGCACCAAATTCCAAGGTGTCTTTTGTTATGTTAATGAGGCGACCTTGGGCTGTCCCCATTGGTTGCCGGGAGGACCAACCATGTGACTGAAGGTTGGAACTTTCTGGCCGGGTCACTAGCGTTCCGGGGAGAGGAAAGGGATTGGAGGTTGAACCAATCTCACCCGTGGCCAGTGATTTCATCACTCACGCCTAGGTCATGATACCTCCCTAAAAAACCCAAAGAATGGGGCTTCTGAGAGCTTCCCGGTTGGAGAACACAGGGACATTTGGGGAGAGCTGCGTTCCTAGAGAACTCACTGGACTCTCCGTGCCCTTTCCCCTACCTTGCCCGCTGCACCTCTTCCATCTGGCTATTCCTGAGTTCTGTCCTTTATAATAAACTGGGAGCCTAGTAAGTAAAGTGTTTCCCTGAGTTCTCTGAGCCACTTTAGCAAGTTAATGAACACAGGGAGGAAATGATGGGAATCTTCAGTTTATGTATGGTGAGCTGTAATACAGCTTACTCCTGGTGCCTAAAGCAGGAGGGGGGCTGGGGCAGTCTTATAGGACTGGGCCCTTAACCTGTGGGATCTGATGCTCCCTCCAGGTAGACAAGTATCAGAATTGGGTTGAATTGTAGGACACCAGGCTGGTAGCGGGGAACCCCTGGGGGTGTGGACACACCCTGACCCCATCAGAATTGGTGATTGGAACTTTTTTTTTTTTTTTAAGATTTTATTTATTTATTTGAGACAGAGAGAGCTGGAGCAGTGGGGAGAAGCAGAGGGAGAGGGAGAATCAGGTTCTCCACTAAGCAGGGAGCCCAGTAAGGGGCTCGATCCCAGGACCCTGAGATTGTGACTGAGCTGAAAGCAGACAGTTAACCAAATGAGCCACCTGGGCATCCCTTTGGTGACCAGAACTTATAGCCGCAGTCTATCCAGCAGCTCCCCGGGGGTGATGCTGGCACACAGTCGAGTTTGGGAATGGGATGATATCCGCCCCCACCACCGCTTCCCTTGCCAGGTCTCTAAACAGCTCCCCCAGGTGACCGTCTCTCCAAGTCCCTCCCTCCCACCAGCTTCTTAAAACTCTCTTACTGCTTCCACCTCCTGGCCTGGTGCTGTGTGTTTATCTGGATATTTCTTTGCCCTCAGACCTCTCTCTCCCCCACAGGGCAGGGACCCTATCTGCCTGGCCCCCAGATGGTGCTCACAAGATATATGTTGACGGAAGGAACAAATGCCCTGTCCTCCACCTGCTCGCCCCTTCCTTCCATGTGCCCCCGCTAATGGGCTCTCTGGGCTGGCCCTGGGGGACCTGTCCTACCCCAGCCCCCACCCAATGTGACTAGGGCTGGGTGCAGGAGAGCGCAGGGTGGGGGAAACAGCCAAAGCCAGGATGCCTGGGCCTGAGGGCTGCAAGGCTGCTCTCTCCGCGGGGGTGGTGTGATGCCAAGCCAGCCAGGGCTCCCTGGACTCCCAGGCCCTAAAGCAGGTATCTGTGCCTCCCCCAGAGGGCCCCCTGCCTCCCACCTCTCTTGGCTCCCATTGGTCTTCTGAGGCACCTTTCACAGTGCGCAGCCCCCACACTAACCTAGGGCCAGGGTATCATCCTTGCTCCCCCAGACCATGGAGATGGCCAGCCTGTCTCCAGAATGTCTCCTGAGCCCCAGCGTAGCCCTAACTATACCCCAGGGGGGCTCAGGCGCATTCCCCAGGAATCTCAAAGCCAGTAGGCCCAGCCTGCTCCTGGCGCTCCCTCACTGTGAACGTCTCTGTTGCAGGGTGAGCCTGGGAACCCAGGGCCTCCAGGAGAAAATGGTGTGAACGGCGTCCCAGGGCCAAAGGTGCCTCTCTGTGTGGCTCAGACCAGTGCCCCCATCCTGGGGTCATACGGCTTCGCCTACATTTGTCCTTTTAACTGGGGAGTCCTGGGGTCTTGTTCCGTGGGCAGTTAGAGGCTGGCCCCAGGGGTGGCCATGGGTTTGGATGAGGGACAAGCCTCCACCAAGCTCAGCATGTGGCTAAGTCATCCTGTAGCCAGGGAATCCAGGGCTCCCATGGGCTCTCCTAGGAGCTCTGTTCCTGGGGTGCCGGCCGCATACAGCGGTCCCTTGGGGCTCCAGCACATGGGCCCTGTGCTTTTGGGTGACTTAGAGACTGAAGGGGCATGGGGCGGCCGTGCGCACGTGGCTGCAACCTCGCGTCTCCACAGGGAGAGCCTGGCCAGCGAGGCACCGATGGAGTCTCAGGACTGCGGGTAAGTGAGTCTGCCCTCTGACCACACCGAGGGGGACCTAGGAGCCCCAAGTTCTTCAGACACCCTGTCATCCCCCTGGGAGATCCCAGAGGAGCCCTGGAGCCCCAGGAAATGGGAGTCTTTTTTTAATCATTAGCAATTTTTAAATTTTGAATCCCATAATACATGCTTTTGGTAAAACGTTCAAATATGCATGTGTGAAAACAAGGCCTCCCCAGCTGAGTGTTGCCCTCCCAGAGTCTTGTCTTCTCATGTTCAAGCACAGACTTTCAACACATCCCCTGCGGGGTACCTTGCCCCACCTTGAGATATGTCCCTGTCTCTGGAAACATAGCTTCCCTGGCTGGTCTCCAACCATTTGTGACCAGCCGCTACCAGTAGGTCAACACCCCGGGTCCTGTTCTCTGTTCGGAGGCCTCCGGCAATCATGTGTCCTCATGCTCCCAGAGGCTGCTTTTCTCCTCCGGGAAAAAAAAAAAAACAGGCTAAGCCCACAGCCTGGTTGTGCATGTGGCCAGAGCTGACCGGAGCCATTGAGTGTAGCAATCAGGGTGACCATGACCGCAGAGCCTGCCGGCAAGTGAGGCCCCCACCGGGGTGTCTGGGCCCTCTACAGGGGGCTGACCCCAGACCTGACCAGAGTGCTGCCCGGCCCTCACAGTGGGCCCAGCAGAGAGCAGCCTGGGGCGGAGGGGGGTTGGAGAGGAAGGGTGGGGGCAGGTGTGGGCAGTGGGTGTGACAGGTGCGCTTGCAGTCCTCAGGGCACCGCAGCCTGCTGGCCTGGGTGGACATGTGCTCGAGGGCGTGCACAGCCTCAACCAGAGCCTGGGACACAGAGGCAAAAGGCTAAGGTCCAGGGGGCAAGTGGTCTACACAGCATCTGGGCGTTTGGGGAAACATGTTGATTTTTGCCCGTTTGTTGGCCAACACTGAAAAATCAGAAGAACTTCATATCAGAATGAGACTTTTTGTTTTTCCTGGAGAACTCCAAGATAAGATCTCAGGGGAGTTCAATTCCCATGGGAATGTCAACTGGACCAGGCACGGGCACGTTCCTCCGTTGGCCCCAGGTCCCCCCACCTTTCGCTCTCAGACACCTGCTGCCTGGGCCCTGGAGCATTCTCTCAGGGACTGGGGTGTCTGTGGCCACATAGATTCCAGCTTGCGGGGGTCCCACCGGGTTACAGCTGAGCCAGCAGATGGCACCTGAACCTCGGTTCGGGTGGACCAGGTTCCTAGGGTCCCTGGTTGAGATACAAACTGGGCTGCCTCAGCTCTGCCCTAAAATTCTCACTTTTCCTCTGCCTCAGGGTCCCCAGGGCCTTAAAGGCGAGCAAGGAGACACGGTGGTGATTGACTACGATGGCAGGATCCTGGACGCCCTCAAGGTAGACTCCTGGCAGGACCGGGATGCATCCTGGTTCTTTTCCGGAGGAGATAACCGCATACTTTGTCTATCAGTTCTGTATTTCTTTACACAAGGGGGCGGGGAGCTTAGTACAAAGACCCCAGCTTCACCAGGTGTGCCTGATAAGGAAATCAGAGCTGTGCTGAACCCCACCTGCAAGAGCTGCCGTGAATATGGCTTATGTGACCCCGAGCTCCCCAGAGACCGAAGCAAATATGGAAGCTCCCCTGCTCAGGGGCAAGAGGCAGATCGTTTCCTGATGTCTCGTCCCAGCAGGCCCTCCTGGCACATTCCCCAGGGAACACAGGCTGGAGGACTAGGTCTTCTTTTTTTTTTTTTTTTTTTTTAAGATTTTTATTTAATTGACAGATAGAAACACAAAAGAAGGGGGAATGAGAGAGGGAGAAGTAGGATTCCTGCTGAGCCGGGAGCCCGATGTGGGACTCAATCCTGGATCTCTGGGATCATGACCTGAGCCGAAGGCAGTCGCTTAACCAACTGAGCCACCCAGGCGCCCCAGGACTAGGTCTTCTAGTAGCTGTTGGGGGAAGATGACAGCGGCCAGGCCTGCCCCCAGTGAGCCTCAGGAAATGACAGAGTCCTGCCCGACGCCCGACAGACTTGAGACTTCTTCCCAGTGGAGACAGGGGTTGAGTGTCAGCCGCTTACGGCTCCCAGGGAAGGGAGCTCAGGAGGGCAAGGGACAGGCATCAGAGACCAGACTGGGCCTCGGCACCCGACCCCACCTGAGCTCCAATTCCAGTTCTCTCACACAGGCCTCGGGGAGGTTCAAGCTGATGGCAACTATGGCCCACCCCGGGCCTGTGTGGTGTGGTGTGGTCCGAGGGCATACACACACACGCAGTGGAGAAGCTTGGAGAAGCAGCCTGAGTGCAGGGAGGTGGGAGGAAGATTCTGGATGCCTCCAGCTGATGGGCAGTGGGCTGGATTCTTGAGCCAGGAAGTGAGGTTCACAATACATATTGTAGAGGCGGCTGGGTGGCTCAGTCGGTTAGGCATCTGCCTTTGGCTTAGGTCATGATCTCAGGGCCCTGAGACCAAGCCCCAAATTAGGCTCCCTGCTCAGCAGGGAGTCTGCTTCTCCCTCTCCCTCTGCCCCTCTCCCCGCTTGTGCTTTCTCACCATCAAATAAGTAAAATCTTTAAGTATACATACACACACACACACACACACACACACACACATATTGTGGGCAGGCTTGCGGAAGAATGGCACAAAAGGTGAATAAAAGTGGGTGTAGGGGCAGCTGGAGACAAGGAGGGCACTGCGGGGTGTGGGTGGGCTCTGGGCCTGGGCAGGGGGAATGGAGGAAGATAGGAAGACCAGAGACGTCTCAATGGAGGGGCCAGCAAGGAGGGGACAGGTCGCTGGGATGAGGGGCTGGGCAGGATGCAGCCTTGAAGAGGGGATGCAAGTCTGGGATGACAATGAGCCATGGTGGGCACATGGCCTGTGGGAAGCCTGGGCTGGAACAGGAGCTTGGGAGTGGGGTTTGACCTAGAGATGCCACAGACACCGTCCCTTACTCATGCGACTCAGGACTCTCCAGCATCAGCAGACAGGATGCCATAGAGCCAATGGGCAGAGTGCTCATGGGAGGGACAGAGAGGGCAGTTCTGGGCCACTGTCAGGAATGACATTTTGGGGGGCCTTGAATGGCAATGGGGGGTTTATGCTTGCTGCAAGAGGCCATAGGGAGCCATCGCAGGGTCTTGAGCAGGGGAGTGTTGTGAAGAAATCTATGTTTGGGAGATACCAGCTCTGAAGGCAGGAGTATTCTGTACCCACCGTGGCAGTGGACACCGTGGTATCCCACCCAGTCCCTGGTGCCATCTCCCTGCCCCCCAAGACAAGAGTGGGGAGACTGGGTGGGAAGCAGCCAGTGAGGGCCCTTGACCCTATTGCAGGCCACCAGACAAAGCCCCGGTCCCTGGGGGGAAGGGGTGAGCCGGCAATGCCAGGGAGGACCTGCGTAAACACTGACGAGCTTGACTTTCACATACAGGGTCCTCCCGGGCCACCGGGGCCCCCAGGACCACCAGGAAGCCCCGGAACCAAGGTGAGTTCCCAGGCCCATTCTGTAGCCCCTCCAGCCCCTTAACTCCAGCACCCACATCCCCTCTCCTCTTTGCCATGCTCACTCTGCTTCTCTCCTGGCATGCCGGCCAGGCTCCCGGGGGCTCACCGAAAGTGGCCCTGCTCCTTCCTAAGCAAGCTGGATGCCTTGCTCCTGGCTCTGGCTCCTCCCTGGATGCCAAATTCACACGTGTAAATCCTCAGGACGTCCTCAGGTCCCATAGATGACAGGCAGAGCCGTTCCTACGGCCCATACACGTGGCTCACTCCTCCACCCCACCCCACCCCCACCCAGCTGGCTCAGGAGACTTGGAAATCAGGCAAGATCTGGTCCTGGCCATCGCCCTGGGCCGTGTGGCCTGCAATGAATCACTGAATCCCCCCCTCCCAGCCTCAGTTTCTCAAGCTGTAACCTCCCAGACTGTAAATTACAGCCTTGTTCTGCATCCGCCCAGAGGAGCCAAGAAGGGGGCTGGGCACCCAGGGGCACCTTCCTAGACCCCACCCACTTTAGGGACCACGAGGCCCTCTCCAAGATCACAGGACACTGTAACATCTGTTGCTTTCTGTTCCCTTCCAGGGTGAACTGGGATTGCCTGGTGCCCCGGGAATCGATGGAGAGAAGGTCTCTGGGCCTTTCGTTTGCGTGGCGATGCTGGTGCCTAGTGGTGGGCTGCGTGTGGGCACATGTGTGAGCGCGTACGTGTGTGCATGTGTGTGTGCGTGTGTGCAAGGTTAGCACAGGACAGAGTGGGCTGCCTGGGCACGCGTCCCAGTTCTGCCCTTAGGCCTCGGGCAGTCTGCTCGGACCCTCACCTGGAGGGGAGGACGGTCACAGGTGTAAGGTGTGTGTGGAAAACACTCAGGGCACAGTCTAGGACAGAGTCTTAAAATGTTAGATGCCGTCGGTCCCGTTACTCTGGGTCCTATGAGTATGGCTGTAAGTACACACCGGTGTGTTCCCACACACACCGCGCAGTGTCGAGCGCGTCACTGGACACCCACGGCAGTGGCCTTCGTGCCACGGCTTGGACGTTCCATGACTGGCTGAGAGACGCAATGAGTGGCCAGAAGAGGCACTGGGTGGATGGTTGGTTGTACGTGGGGGTTGGGGGCTCCCACCGCCGGCTCCTGAGATGACCCCTCAAGCCCTGTATGGGCCCCCACAGGGGCTGCCCAGTCCCACTCCCTCCACCCCTCCCCACACCCACTTGCCCTATGCCCCTGTCTTCATCCAGGCCCCTCCGTGCATTCGCCACCTGGGCCAGAGGCAGAGACCCAGGATGAAGAAGTGGGGGTGGGGGTCTGGCGTGGCCAGGACTAAGCTCTGGGGAGCCCCTCGGGTGGGGGAAGGGAGCATGCCACTGAGTCTCACCGACCCCTTGTTCTTGTGGCCCACAGGGTCCCAAAGGAGCCAAAGGAGACCCAGGAGAGGTTGGGCTGACCGGACCCAAAGGGGAAGCGGGCGAGATGGGTCTGTCAGGCCTCCCGGTAGGTGGGGGGTGGGCCCTGTCCTCCTCTGCCCCTGTGGAGTTCGACAGCAGCTATAGGGGAAGAGGGCCCACTGGGGCCCTGCCAATTCCGCCCAGCCCAGGGGTTCTGAGCCTTTGAACCTTTGAAAGGAAGCTCTGACTCAGCCCACACTGCTTGGACTCTGAGCCTTCAAACTTTCTTCCTCGGGTTCGAGGACCTCACAAGGCTGCCCACCTCTCAGCGCAAAGGTGGAACGGAGTAGGCAGGTGGTTAGAGCGCCCCCACTGCTCAAGTTTGCATCCTCCTCTGTCTCTTGCTGCTGACTCTGGAACCCTGCACAAGTGTCCTGACCTCCCTGGGCCTGTTTCCTCACCTCTAAAATGGGGATGATGATGTCCCACTCGGGAGGGCCTGCATGATAGGGCTGAGACACGTCATTCAGTACCCACCGTCATGGTCATGGTGGCTGGATGGGAAGAGCCGCAGGCGAAAGCGGCTAGCATGTCCCTCTCTTCACATCTGGTGTCCAACCATGGGGCTCCCTCAGCTAGAGAGGTCCTTGCTTCCGGAGCCCCTGGGTGGCCCCCCTGCCCCACAGGAGACAATTTTTTACTGCCGCCAATGTGCTTTCCAAAAACCCCCTTGCTGGGACCCAGAGCATGTCACTGATTTAGGGAAAACTACTTCAAGTTGTAAATGCCAACTCATCGCTCCTGCTGGAGGCCTTATAGGGAAGGGGAGGCGCTGACCACTGTGGGTGGTGGGTCTGATGATGGGCAGAGAGGGCTGAAGGCCATCCTGTGCTGCAGGGCACCGACGGCCCCAAGGGGGAGAAGGGAGAGTCGGCATCGGACAGCCTACGGGAGAGTCTGGTAAGGAGGGCTGCTGAGGAACAAGGTCTCCCCTCAATGCCTGACCCAGGCCATCTGGGCCCCCGAACCTTGGGACAGAAAGGCCATCTGGCCTGACCAAAGCCAGGGCAATGGTGGGGGGGGCACCTCGGGCTGTGTCCTCCAACTGAGGCCCATCTGAGAACCCCAACGGCCAGCCCCTGGGCCTCCCACCAGGCAGTGGTCTTCTGGGGGCAGGAAGGAGACTCAGCCTAGTGGCTTAAGGCCCAGCCCTCTGCCCCTGCCCCAGGCATGCTCATTCGATGTCCAGTGCATTCAGGCATGGGTGGGTGAGGTATGATGGGGCAGGGATGACTAACCCATCTCTATTTCCTAGGCCCAGATCATAGTGGCACCAGGGCCCCCTGGCCCCCCTGGTCCCCCAGGCCCCATGGTAAGAACATTTGGTGTGAAGTAGGTGAGATGCACAGGGGTGGTGAGCCCAGACCTGGAGCTGTGACCCAGGGGAGGTCAGGACTTCCGCTGGGGCAAGGTCACATCAAACAATATAGGAGAGCCTGGGTCTGGGCTTGGAGGCGGCAGAGGTCAGAGCCATGGGGCCAGTGAGCAGCCTCTAAGCCTTTGTGACCACTCTCCTCCTCCTCCAGGGCCTTCAGGGAATCCAGGGTCCCAAGGTGAGTTACGGAAATACCTCTACTCACTGCAGATGCCCTGCCTGGATAGTTCCAGAAAGCCTTGTTAATGGGCAGGGAGGGCCCCACACTTGGCCCCACACCAGCTCTGTATTATCCCTGGTCTTGAACAGTCTGAATCCCTTGGAGCACAACCTCCCTGATGTCCTTGGACTGTGTGCCCCCCAGCCCCACACTGGGACTCTGTTTTTTTGCCATGTCCCTCTGCCCGAGCCCTGATCTGCTGCCTGTGCCTCCTTGGGCCACGCCCCGCTGCCTGACATGCCTCTCCCATAACCCCCCCATCTCTCTCTCAACTGCCCACAGCCTGGACATGAAGTCTTGGGTTTGGTGTGTGTTACGTAATGTCATGTCTGTCCTCCGCTCTTAAATTAAAACCGTGAGTGTGGCCTGCCCCCGTACCCTGCGTGGGGGAGGCCGGCGGGCCTTGCTGCTCGCTCAGTCTGGTTTCTCTCCCTGACTCCGGGGGAGAGCACAGCTCTGATTCACCAGCCCAGGGCCCAGGGGGGCTCAGACCTGGACCCCACAGCTGAGCAGGGCTGACCAAGCATGTGGCCCAGCCAGATGTGCTGCTTCTGGTTCTGTTTGGTCCCACAGCCCTCCCCAGATGCTGCTTACAAGAGGCAGCTGCTGTCAGGGATGAGGTCCAAGGCTGGGCCTCAGAAATCCAACTGGTCCTCAGCCCCGCAGCTTCTCGGCTATGCAGCTGGACCTGTCCCTGCTCCTCTCTCTGCCTCTCTTTACTCATTTGTGAAATGGGTGTGAGGGAGCCCATATGTGGGCTTCGGTTCCTGGTTGTACTGAAAGGAGGCCAGGGTCAAGCCCGTGAGAGCCTGGTGTCCATTCCTCTGCCCTGCACTTCCCGGCTCACACTCAGACCCCAAGCTTTCCTGTCCTGCTCTTTGAGCCCTTCCCCCTAACCGATGTCTCCTCTTTGCTTCCAGGGCTTGGACGGAGCAAAGGGAGAGAAGGGTGTGTCAGGTGACAGAGGCCCCAGTGGCCTGCCTGTGAGTGTCATGAGCCTTATTTATCTTTCCGGGCACTAATTCCTGTAACTGTCATCCTCTTGACCCATTCCTTTTCCATCCAGGGGCCAGCTGGCCCGCCAGGCCTTATCGGGCTTCCAGGAACCAAAGGAGAGAAGGTAATGATTTCCTTTAGTGCCTCCCAAGTATGGCTGCACGTTTACGATGTCACTCGGCCTTGGGGACTCAACCCCCTGCACCACAACATCCCAGGGCCATAAATCAGGCTTATGCACAACTCACAAGGCTGAGCATCCCAGCAGTAGTGCTTCCAGCAACCCCTCCCTGGCCCCTCACATGTCCTCCTTGTCTCTCCTCAGGGAAGACCCGGGGAGCCAGGACTAGATGTAAGTATCTCATCATTCACCGTGATCAGGTTCCTCTTGTATGTAGCTTCTGGCCTTGCAATGGCCATACAATAATCTGATCTTCTGAGTTTGGATGTGACCCTCCTTCCCCAGGGCAGACTCCCAACTGACTACTTTCTCCTTTGTCCCCAGTGCCAAGTCTAGGTCACAGCCCAGAGTAGGTACTTGGTGGGTGGATGGATGGATGGATGGATGGATCGGTGAATGATGGATGGATGATGGGTGGGTGAAAGATGGGTGGGTAGATGGATAATGTGTGGATGGATTATGGGTGGATGGATGGTGGGTGGATGACTGGATGATGGGTGGATGGGGGTGGGTAGATGGGTGATGGATGGAAGGTGTGTGGATGGATGATGGGTGGATGGATGGATGGTGGATGATGGATGAATGGAAGATGGATTGATAGGAGATGGGTGGATTATGGGTGTATGGATGGATGATGGGTAGATGGAAGATAGGTGGATGGATGGATGGTGGATGAACGGATGATGGGTGGGTGGATGGATGATGGATGGAAGATGGGTGGATGGAAGATGGGTGGGTAGATTTATGGGTGGATAGATGGATGGATGATGGGTGGATGGAAGATGGGTGGATGGATGGTGGATGAATGGTGATGGATGGAAGATGAGTTGGTGGATGATGGGTGGGTGGATGTAAGATGGATGGATGAAAGATGGATGGATGGGTGAATGGATGATGGGTGGGTGGATGATTGGTGGGTGGATGGAAAATGGATGGATGGGTGGTGGATGGATGATGGGTGGATGGATGATGGGTGGAAGATGGGTGGGTGGATGATGGGTGAACGGGTGATGGATAACTGGATGGAAGGATGATGCCCTAGAAATAGAAGGTGAGGAGAGCAGTGTTTCAATATCCTGGTGAGAGATGATGAAGCTTTAGTTGGAACATTACTGTGGAATGTCTACTCTCCAGGAGAGGAAATATTAGCCCAAAGTTGATTGGATCGGGTGTCTTTGGATTGCCAGCAACAGAAAACAGTTCAGACTGGCTTAAACTGACTCCTAACTGAAAAATCCAGAGGGACAACCCACAATCCACACAACCCAGCCTCTCATGCTTCCTTGTCCGTGCTACCGCGGAGGGGGTGTCTTTTCAATTTTGGTGAGGTGATGGGATGGAGGCAGTTAGCCCCAGACCCACATCTTCCCAGACCCAAACCCTGGAGAAAGACTATGTGCTTCACTCTCTTCTTTTAGAAAAGTCTCATCAATTCTCACTGGCCCCAGTTGGGTCAATGCTGAAACATAAACTTGATCGTAAGAAATGCAGTGCCCTGATTGGCTGGACCCGATCACGTGCTCCCTCTCGGAGCTGGGAGTGGAGTCAGTGGAATATACAAAGGGAGGGTGGTCCCCAGGAAAATCCAGCAGCTCTTGCAAGGGGGAATGGTGACCAGAATCAGAGCTGTAGGGACTCCGGTGTCCACCCTGGACTTGAAGGAGAGAATGTCCCCTTGGAGAGCAATTGCAGACACGCGTAGTTTCTGAGTGGGAGGATGGTGGTCCATCCCTGAGACAGGTCCAGAGAAGAAGCCAATGCCAAATCCTGTTCAGGCTCTGGACCAAGGGAGGTCGCAGAGTGTAGCCGCGGCTGCCTCATGGCTCAGAGCCGCATCTCAAGGCCATGCCCGCCTGCTCCACCCCACAAGCTTCTGGCCCCACACCCACTCCACCGGGCCCGGCCGCCATGGGGAATCTCCTCAGCCTCCCTGTCCTCACCCGGCTAGAACAGCCCTCTCCCGGGGACTGCATGGCCTCTGGTTCATCCTATGCCCCTGAGCAGTGACCATCATCTTCTCTGCCCTGTCATGTTAGACCATGAGGGAAGTGTCCCATTTGTTCCTGCGGGGCTTTAATTTATGGAGGTGACCGAGTGATGACCCAGAGAGGTCAAGGCCATTCAGGGAAGAGTGACTTGCTTAGGTTTCCCGAGGGAAGGGCTC
>PITA01015489.1:0-49959 GCA_004023965.1 Spilogale gracilis
CTCCACCAGCTGAGCCAGCCATGCACCCAGTAATTGTTTATTTTTAACTGCATGCCTGTAATTCCCAGGCACTAACTACAATTTGCTTGGGGCTGTAAATAAGTGTGATTCTCATTTAAGAAATCTAATTAGTATTGCAACCTGATAAGGGACTGTCATTACCTTAAGGGCTCTGGGGTTCCACGCATGTTAATCTTAGGAAAGGTGGATGGTCTTCCCAGGGAACAGGCCAGGACACCTGAATCTCTGGGTCAGAACTAGGAACAATTTTCCATCTGAGCCAGTTTCTGCCATCCTTCTCAGGCTTTCCTTGTTTCCCTGATTGTTGCTTCAGCCTGGCACAGGGCCCCTCACCAACTGGGGCCCTGCAAGGAGCTGTGAGCACATCTTCCAGAGTGAGGCCCCTCCAACTGCAGGCTCCTTTTCCTGGGTCAGTGTCACCATTCCTAGAACCTTCTTTAGTAATGTTAATGACACTTGTTTTTTTTTCCCCATTAATATTGTACATTTAACTTCCATCTCAGCCTCTTTCCTCCCACACAATTACTAGGGAAGACACTGGTTAGCAATCTAGACCACCCATCCTAGGGTGCTTGGGTGGTGCAGTTGGTTAAGTATCCAACTCCTGATTTTGGCTTAGGTCATGATCTCAGGGTGGTGGGATCAAGTCCTACATTGGCTCTGCCCTTAGTAGGGAGTCTCCTCTCTCCATCTCCCTCTGCCCCTCCCCACACCTCCCTCCATACTCTGTCTCACATCTTTAAATCATCCATCCCCTTTCCCACTTGAGAGACTGTGATTACGTAAACTATATTTTTTCCCCACAGTGGAAACTAAGTTTAACCATATTGTCAAAATCTCCCTGACCTCAGTCTAAAGAGATTGACTTTATTTAAATAAAACTGTTCCAAATTTTAAAGTACTTAACGTTTTAGTTGTCTTAGGTCTATCATTTTACTCTTAAGAGATCACCTCAGAAGTATGATTGTATGAGAAGCATGGAAACATAGTTAAGAGTTTCTCATATATATTTAACCTGACTATTAATCTGTTTTTATTAGTTTTATCTGATCAGATGATGTACAAGCAGAAATTTCCCAAATAATTTTTAAATTCTTACCCACGGAAGTTAGATGTGTCAACATAACTAACTTTCTTTCTTTTCTTTTCTTTCTTTCTTTCTTTCTCTCTCTCTCTTTATTTCTTTCTTTCTTTTTTAGAGAGAGAGAGTGCACATGAGTGGGGTGTGGGGTGCGTCACAGAGAGAGAATCTGGAGAATCTTAAGCTAGCTATAGGCCCCACTCTGAACCCCACACAGGGCTGTCTTCCAACCCTGAGATCACGACTTGAGCTGAAAGCAAGAGCCGGATGCTCAACCAACTGAGCCACCCAGGAGCCCCTCAACTTAATATTTCTAACTTTCTGCTTGGTATAGAGAAATAATTCTCTAACCTCGGAAAACAACATGTGGAGTAAAACAATATCTGCCAACTGCCGCTCTATATGGGGGAACGCCCCCTCAGGGGGTGGAGCCATCTGATGCAGCCAATAGAGCTTCTCTAAATGGATGCCTGGAAAGGGGGGGGGGGTGGCCACTAAGACTGGCGCCAGATGGCTTGGCTGTGTCGCCCAGCTCCACTGCTTCTTAGCCCTTTGACAAGTGAGTCAACCTTTCTGTGCTTTTGTTTTCCTTCTGGAAAGTAGAGAGAAGAAGAAAAAAGTTGTTACTTAGATTAAATTTGTGAAGTGTTTGGAACACTGCGGATAGGTATATCCCGTTAGCCAATATCTAATTATAGCAAGGTGGGTCCAGGTTACCACAGCTTCTGATTGTTCATAGCAGGAGAAATCCAGGTTATTATGTGATATTTCTCACTGTTTGTAGTGTAAGCCTTTTTTTTCCTTTAAGATTTATTTATTTATTTATTTATTTGTTTGTTTGTTTATTTATTTATTTATGAGAGCGAAAGCGTGTGTGCATATGTGTGAGCAATAGAAAGAGGAGACAGAATCTCAAGCACACTCCATGCCTAGCATGGAGCCTGATGCAGAGCTCGATCTCATGGCCCTGAGATCATGACCTGAGCTGAAAACAAAAGTGGGTGCTGAGCCCACTCAACCACCCAGGTGCCCCTGTGGAGAGCTGACTTGCCTTACAGCAAAGTGTGACATCGGAGGCTGTGGCTCTGCAACCCCTCTGAACTGTGCTGTCATGCACTGCAATCTCGCCAGCTCCCACCAACTGCCTGGTCAAGGCATGTTGACAGCGCCACCCACCAGGTCCCCTGAGCCTCAGGGTAATGTGAACAGATGCCTATTTTAGCTCTTCTGGTGGATGCCACATACTTAAAATGTCCCAAATGGAATTTTTTTTTAAGATATCATTTTTTCATTTGACAGAGAAACACTGCTAGAGAGGGAACGCAACCAGGGGGAATGAGAAAGGGAGAAGCAGGCCTCCTCAAGCAGGGCTCGATCCCTGGACTCTGGAATGATGACCTGAGCCGGAGGCAGATGCCCAATGAATGACCCACCCAGGCATCCCCCAAAGGGAATTTTTGATTTATCTATGTCCCAACACACAAAATTTGTTCTTCCTTCATACACTCCTTCCCCCCACAGGAAATGGCACCACTATCTCCCATTTGCCAATGCCAGGAACCTGGTGGGGAGGTCAGCCTCAGTTCTTCTCTCTCCTAATCTCCTCCTTCCAGGCCTTCCTTGCCTGGTTGTGCATTGTGTGGGTGAATGCTGGCTGAGGAGGCCTGGCTAAGAAGGGACCTGAAATCCAACCTTTAGCTGTACAGGACTGTGTCTGCTCAGAAGGATGGGGCATTTCTCTATATGTATTTGACTTAGAAGGATTAGTCTCCTCCCAGCTCATTATCAAGTCTTGTGGTATTTTCTCTACAATTCTTGAATCTGTCTACTTCCCTCCATCTCCACTGTTCAGGGTAAGCTATTCTCATTTTTCATGTGGGAGCCTCAGATTTCTTTCCAACTGTCTAGCTGCTGCTTTGTTCACACACCACTCCAGTCATTCCCCACCCATTTGCCAAGGTAAGCAATCTTTTTAAAAGGGCAAATAAAATAATGGCACCCCTGCTTAAAATCCTTTAATGAGGGGAGCCTGGGTGGCTCAGTTGGTTGGGCGACTGCTTTTGGCTCAGGTCATGATCCTGGAGACCCGGGATCGAGCCCCACATCGGGCTGCCTGCTCGGCGGGAAGCCTGCTTCTCCCTCTCTCGCTGTGTTTCTCTCTGTCAAATAAATAAATAAAATTTTAAAAAATCCTTTAATGAGTTCCTGTTATTGTTATGGCAAAGATCAAAATCTTAACACCACCTCCTGTGTGATCTTGCTCTCAGCCTCAGCTGCAGCCATTCTGCTCTTCTGTAAGTTACCCTGGGCTTCCTTCTCACCTTGCCTTAGGCATTATCATATCCCTGCAGTTTCCACTGCCTTCAGGTTTCACTTTAGGTTTTTTCAGGGAGTCCTTTTCTACTTCCATATTAAACATGCTCGTCCTGTACTGGGCTGTCTTTACTCTGCCTAGTTCCTTAATAGAGCTTATCTCTGTTATGGAAATGTACACACTGTGTGCCTATGTGTAAAAATCTATAACGATGTTATATCTCATTAAATGAAGGCAAACTGTTTCAGAGGCTTTCATTGCTATCAGAGACTGGGCTAAACTTAAACTTGCCAATTATCTGGTCTTAAAATGCTTCATTTGGGGTAAACATTCAGTCGGTTTCAAGTTGCAATCCTGCCAGAACTTTCCCAAGATGGCCTGTGGGATCAAACGGAAGCTTAGAGCCAATGGGCAAAGGGGTCCCAGATCTGTGTGCACAGCTGTGAGCTGTAGTCTGGGATCTCACCGGCTTTTGCTCCCTAGTCACTCCTGGTCACCACAGCCCTGCTGGCATCAGCTGCTAAGGTTGTTGACTGACAAACTCCCGATCTGTTGCTTCAGCACCTTGACATTCAGATGTCTGAATCTCAGTCATCCCCATCCCTCCATCCCTGCTCCTCTCGCCAGCTGACCTAGGAGCACTTTAGCTCTTGCTGGGAGCTTCTGCTCTGTTCATCCTTGGGGTCTTAGTCACATTCTCCAGCTATTTGCTACTAATCAGTCCACCGCCACCACTGGTTTAGGATCACCTGGTCCCTGGCACGGTACCCATTGTCCCATCCATGACTCTCAGCCATGCTACTTTGCCTGGCAGAGGGGGTGTACTGAGAAGTCTGGGTTTCTGGCATACCATCTGTAAGTTGAGGACAGCTAGCAGCAGCATCCTCTCTCTCCCCAAAACCACTATCTGTGCTCAAGTCCTGCTTAATGTGAGCTATCTGCGGAACTGGGCAACCAAACAAGCTGGGCTAGAGGAAGTGGGTTTCTAGCCCTCCTCCTACTCCCAGTTAGCAGGATACTTCTGTGTGGTGTCTACATGTGGTGTCTGTCCAATCAGATGGGGGCCCCCAAATGCAGGGCAATGATCAGGTGGCATGGGTGGTGAAAGGATTCACCTGAGGCGGAACAAAGGCGCTAGAAGTTTATTGAAAACAACGCAAGGCAGCAGCAGGTGGACAGCAAAGATGAGGGGTGGGGGCTGTTTTTAAAGGAGAATCTCTTTTTTGGTACTGTGCCTGGTTGTGAGTAGGCCATTGGGTAGTTAAGGCCTGTGGAATTTTTTTTTAAGATTTTATTTATTTATTTGACACAGAGAGATCACAGGTAGGAAGAGAGAGGGAGAGAAGCAGGCTCCCCGCCGAGGAGAGAGCCTAATGTGGGGCTTGATCCCAGGACTCTGAGAACATGACCTGAGCCGAAGGCAGAGGCTTTAACCCACTGAGCCACCCAGGCACCCCAGGGCCTGTGGATATTTTGAGCTGAGTTGCCTGATGGGCCTGTGTGTACTCAGCCAGGTGGTTGCTGTGGGCCCTTTCTTCATTCCATTGCTCAAGCCTGTTTGCCTAAACGCAGTCTCTACCTCAGAGTTAGACCTCAAAAGCCGGGGAACACTAACACACTCATGCTGACATCTCCATGAAATTTAGTTTTTTACCTCTCTAGTTCCTATTCTGTCTTTGGGTCTTCACTTCACAATCAGGGAGGACTTTCCTGGCCTTTCAGATCACATTGTCCATAAGTTTCACAGGAGCAGGAATTGTTTTGTTCCTTTCTGACCCTTTGTGTCTAACAGAGTGCTTGAGACGCAGTGCCAGAACAAAGAACAGAAACACAAAATTTGCTGAATAAATATTATTACTCTGTCTTCACCTGTAACATACCTTAAGGTCAGGGGGCTAGGGGTGAGTACTATAAATCCTTCAGTTCCCTCATCATTCAGAGCTTTGGAGTCAGTTCCGGGCCCTATTATTCATTCATTCAACAAATACTCTTTTTTCATGAAAGATTATTTACTTATTGAGAGAGAGAATGCAGTTGCATGTGGGAGAGGGAGAGAAAGATTCTCAAGCAGACTCCTCACTGAGAGGAACCTGAGGAGGGATTCCATCCCACCGCCCTGAGATCAGTATCTGAGTGGAAACCAAGAGTAGGAGGCTCAATCTACCGTGCTACCCAGGTGCCCCCAACAAATGCTTTTTGAGTGCACAATGAGCAGTATGCTGGGCTAGCTATTGGAGATAAAGGAGTAAATTCTTTAAAACATTTCTTATTAAACATTAAATACACCCACAAATTTGACAACATACGTAAAACATAAAAAAATATAAAGTGAACTCTCTCTAAAGTTACTACTCAGCTCCACTGGTAAATTTTTTTTTTGTTTTTTAAGATTTTATTTATTTGTCAGAGAGAGAAAGAAATAGACAGTACACACACAAGCAGGGGGAACAGCAGGAAGAAAGGGAAGCAGACTCTCCTATGAACAGGGAGCACCAGCCTTGATCACAGGACTGTGGAATTAGGACCTGAGCCAAAGGCAGATACTTAACTGACTGAGCCACCCCAGGCGTTCTGGTAAATCTTTACATACTGAGTTGAACAGAGTGAAGGGTGACAGAAACAGATCCCTGGAGAGCTACAGCAGTCTTGGGCAGATAAATGATGGGGCCTGAGGTAGGGTGTTGTAGGAAGAAAGGAAGGGAAAGGTGGTCTCAAAAGATATTTAGGAAGGGGTGTCGGGTGGGTCAGTTGGTTAAATGTTTGCCTTCAGCTATGGTCATGATCCCAGGGTGCTGGGATGGAGCCCCCAGGCAGGCTCCCTGCTCAGCAGGGAGTCTGCTTCTTCCTCTGTCTCTCCCCCTGCTCATGGTGTCTCTCTCGTGTGCAAAAATAAATAAAAATCTTAAAAAAAAAAAATACTTAGGAGGTAAACTGGATTTGATGGATTGTCATTCACTAGTTGTGTAAACTAGTTAAGTCCCACCCTTTTGGAGCCTCAATTTCTGCATCTGTATAATAGTTTAGTAATAACTACTGTTATATGTATCCCTAGCACCTAGCACAAAGCTTGGCACAAGATGATAAATACACACAAATCCTAACTACTGCTGTTATTACTGTGGAAACGTCATATATGCTGGCAGAATGAATATTCTGTCAAACTTGAGGCTGGAACTCGCCATTTCTAGAGAGGAAATGATAAATGACGGTGCCTTTGCCAGAACGGACATCCATACTCCCCAGGCAGTGCGGCAGCACAGGCCTGGATCAGAGTCTGCGCCATCGCCAACTGCAGCACCCGCCTGGCCCGCGCCCCTGCACTAGCTGGAGCCCTGGCCCCGCCCACACCCTGCAAGTCCCGCCCCCCCGGGGCCGCGCGCGCCGCCGCTGACGCGCGCGTCCCGCCCCGCCTCTGCCGCTGACGTGCGGGGCCGAAAGGGACGGGCGGGCTCTACTGAGCCCTGTGCTTCCGCGGCTGTGGGGTCGCTGGGGCCTCGTGGCGGGGCGGCTCCCCGGGGCTTCGCCCGCTCCCGCACCTCTCTCGTGCACTCTCGCTGCGCCCAGCGGGCCCTGCGCTTCGACTGGAGACCGGAGAAAGGGTGAGTGTTGGCGGGAGCGGGATCGGACCGGCCGGGCGCGCGCTCCGCTCTCCCGGGCATTGTCTGGGCGGGGGCGGCGCGGGCACGTGCGCTCCCCTCCCCCACCCAGCCAGCAGCTCGGCCCCGGCGGAGCAGAGGGAGGGAGCCGGTGTTTGCAGAGAGCAGAGGACCGGGAGGGGAGGCTGGTTCCGGGGTGAGTGTGTCCGTCGGGGGAGTCTCCGAAGCGGGAACCTGGAATCTGGGTGTGTTGGAGGGTCCTTCTAAGGGGCGCTGCGCTCCCTGAGGCGATGGGGGGGCGTCCCTTGAGCCCCAATGGCCGGAGCTTTCAGGATGTTAAGCTTGTTGGCCTGTGATGGGATTGGAGAGATTTGGCTCCAGCACCAGCAAGTTGTGGGTTTACCGACAGGAACCGTGGAGTCTTCCTCCAACCTGTCGCCATCCTTACTGTCCTCCTCCCTCATGAGGGATTAGAGGGATTTAGAAAGGTTGGAGGGTATTCCAGAGATATGCCGGAGTTAAAGCCCCAGAAGTGTGACACGACCCGGGGTTAGAGTAGAAAGCTTGGGAAAGTGAGTACTTGGATCTAGAAAGGCCGGTTTGGTGGGTTGTGGCCAGATTGCAGAAGACCATGAATGAGATTTATATCTAACCTTTTTTTATATCATGAGTGTAATTAGGTTAAAAAATAGAAAGTAGAGGAAGAAAATACCAACAATAATCTCACAGCCCTTGACACCTCATTTTTAGAGTGTTTATATGTGTTTGCTAGGATTTTCATCGAAGCTTGTAATAGTTACAGAGTTTACCTACAATTTTCATTCTCTTTTCTCCTTGTGGTGTAAAAATGCGGCGTGATACACAGTATTTAGCAATATCCTTCTTAATAAGCAAGTATATTCATCATAGAAAAAAGATATAGACAAGCAAAATAAGGAAGAGTATTAATAGTTTTACTGCCTCGAGAAAGTGTGTATTTTTGGTGTGTATGTTCTTTCAAAGATCGGAGCAGATAATGACCTGAGCTGAAATCAAGATGAGGAATTTAGTTTTCACAGGAATCCTTTGAAGGTTTTAAGAGGGCAGGTAGCATAATCTGACTTCTATGTGGAGGAAGAGGGCAAGAGTGGGAGCTGGGCCATCAGTTAGGATGCTGTTAGCAGGACCTTGGACTAGGTCCATGCAGTAGAGATGGAGTATAAAGATGTAAAAATACTTTGGAGGTACAACGAACAAGACTTGGGAGTGGATTAGTGAGGGGATAGGAGGATTCTTTGCCTTTTTTAAAAAAATACATATTTCCAAGGATTTATTTGTTTTAGAGAAAGAGAGCACCAGAGCCAGAGTGAGCAGGGGGAGGAGCAGAGGGAGAGAGAGAATCTCCAGCAGACTCCTTGCTGAGGGAGGAGCTGAAGTGGGGCTCTGTCTCATGGCCCTGAGATTATGACCTAAGCTGAAATCAAGAATCGGATGTTTAGCCAACTCAGCCACTCAGGCACCCCTTAGTATATTTTGTAAAATTAAGTTAAGCTCTGTGCTCAACCAGCATGCGGCTCAAACTCACGACCCTGAGATCAAAAGTTACATGCTTTATTGACTGAGCCAGCCAGATGCCCTGAGAATTCTTTGCTTTTTGGTATTTATTTTGAGCTACTATGAGTAGGTTGTCACATTTACTGAGAGGAAGAAGAATGGAAGAGAAATTTGAGGTGGAAAAAAATCAAGAGTTCTGTTTTGGGTGTATCAGATGTGAGATGTGCATCAGTTATGAAATTGGTATGTTGTGGACAGTTATGAAATTGGTATGTTGTGGAGGAGCTGGGTGTACAGGTTTGGAATTCATGGAAGAGAGAACCAAGACCTGTTAGATAAAAATTTGGAGTTTATTACATAGATGATATTAAAAGGTAAGGTATGGGACTATATGAGATCATCAAGAGAAAGAGTGTAGATAGAGAAGTGAAAATTGGTACTTTGAGGTGCAGTCTGGGAAGAAGATTGAACACAGGACAAAAAAACCAGCAAGTTGAGGTAGGGGAAAAAAGCAGAAGACTGGTGTCATGAAGCCCAGAGAAATAAGTTCATGGAGGATAGAGAACTGGTCCATGTGTGTGTTTCTGAGATGTTTGGTGAGATGCTCAATTGGATTTGGAGATTGTTAGTTTTGTCATTGGTATTACTTTTTTTTTTTTGAAGATTTTTAAAGTAATCTCTACGCCCAACATGGGGCTTGCACTCACAACCTGGAGATCAAGAGTCACACACGCCATCAACTGAGCCAGTCAGGCAACCCTGGTTTTTGGTATTATCCAGAGTTCTAGAAGTGGGCGATGGAAACCAGATTGAATAATTGATTTGGGGCTTGAGGAAGTGAAGATAATGAGTGTGGATTAGAAAAACCTAGACCTTTTTTGGAGATGCCTTATTTCCATTTGCTCCAAAACTAAATTTGGTGGGATAAAAAATGGTGTCTTCTTTAATTTTTCATTCCTTAATTACTAGTGTGTTTGAATACTTTTCCACATATATTGGCCATTGGTGAATTTCTGTTTCTGTCCTGTGTATATCTTTTTGTATTTATCACTTTTGGGAATTGTCAGGAGTTCTTTTAGATATTGAAAACACGTTTCTGACATAGAGCTTGCACAATGTCCCCCCCCTTGAGTATTTTCCCTTCTGGGAATAAATGAGTTTATTACATATGGTCCTTCAGGAAGGACATGGTTAATAATGGAGAAGCTGAATTTAACATTTAACTCCTACATATGCTTTTTTCCCCCAATTATAGTAGGTACACATAAAATTTACCACCTTACCCATTTTTAAGGGTGCAGTTCAGTGATATTAGATACATTTCTAAGTGTGCAACCATACCACCGTCCCTTCTCCATCACTCTTTTCATCTTATAAAACCGAAAACCTATACCCATTAAATAGTAACTCCCATTTCCCCTTTCTCCTAGTCCCTTGCAAACACCATTCTTTCTGTCTCTGAGACTGATTTTGACAACATTAATACCTCATATAAAGAGAATCATATAGTATTTGTCTTTTTCTGACAGGTTTATTTCACTTAGTATAATGTTTTCAAGGTTCATCCATGTTGTAACATGTGTCAGAATTTCCTTTTTTAAAAAAATTTACTTTTTAAGTTTTTATTTTAATTCCAGTTAGTTAACATACAGTGCTTTATTAGTTTCTGGGGAATGATACAGTGATTCAACACTTCCATACATTATCCTGTGCTCTTTACAAATGCACTCCCCAACTTCATCAAAATAAAAAGCTTCTGTACAGCAAAGGAAACAGTCAACAAAACAAAGAGGCAACCCACAGAATGGGAGAGGATATTTGCAAATGCCACTACAGACAAAGGGCTGATACCCAAGATCTATAAAGAACTACTCAAGCTCAACATCCAAAAAGAAGATGAACACATCAAAAAATAGGCAAGAGACATGAAGAGGCACTTCTCCATAGAAGATATACAAATGGCTAACAGACACATGAAAAAATGTTCAGCATCACTAGCCATCAGGGAAATTCAAATCAAAGCCACACTGAGATACCACCTTACACTAGTCAGAATGGCCAAAATTAACAAGTCAGGAAACAACAAGTGTTAGAGAGGCTGTGGAGAAAGGGAACCCTCTTACACTGTTGGTGGGAATGCAAGTTGGTGCAGCTGCTTTGGAAAACAGTGTGGAGATTCCTTAAAAAATTAAAGATAGAGCTACCATATGACCCTGCAATTGCACTATTGGGCATTTACCCCGAAGATACAGATGTAGTGAAAAGAAGGGCCATATGTACCCCAATGTTCATAGCAGCAGTGGCCACAGTTGCCAAACTGTGGAAAGAGGCAAGGTGCCCTTCAACAGATGAATGGATAAAGAAGATGTGGTACATATATACAATGGAATACTACGCCTCCATCAGAAAGGATGAATATCCAACTTTTGTAGCAACATGGACTGGATTGGAAGAGATTATGCTGAGTGAAATAAGCCAAGTAGAGAAAGTCAAGTATCACATGGTTTCACTTACGTGCTGTGCATAAGGGGTAATATAGAAGACAGTAGGAGAAGGAAAGGAAATGGGAAGTAGGGTAATTCAGGGAGAGAAATGAAACCTGAGAGACTTTGGACACAGGAACAAACTGAGGGACTTGGAGGGAGGGGTGGGGGGATGGGAGAGCCTGGCGGTGGGTACTGAGGGCACCTATTGCATGGAGCACTGGGTGTGGGGAATGGGCAGTGAATCTTGGAACACTGAAAAAAAATAAATCTTTTTTATAGCAAATAAAATAAAATAAAATCCTTAGGGTGCCTGGGTGGCTCAGTGGGTTAAAGCCTCTGCCTTGGGCTCATCAGGTCATGATCTCTGGGTCCTGGGACTGAGGCCCGCATCTGGCTCTCTGCTCAGCAGGGAGTTTGCTTCCTCCTCTCTCTTTGCCTGCTTCTCTGCCTGCTTGTGATCTCTCTCTCTCTGTCAGATAAATAAATAAAATCTTCAAAAAAATTAAAAAAAAAACAACAAATGCACTCCCCAGTTTCACCCATCCCCCCCACCTCCCCTCTGGTAACCATCAGCTCTCTGTAATTAAGAGTCTATTTCTTGGTTTGTCTCTTTTCCCCTTTGCTCGTTTGTTTTGTTTCTTAAATTCCATATATGATGAAATCACATGGTATTTGTCTTTCTCTGACTGACTTTTTTTCACTTAGCATTATACTCTCTAGCTCCATCCATATGGTTGCAAATGGCAAGATTTCATTCCTTTAAATGACTGAATAATATTCCATTGGGTATATATTCCACATCTTCTTTAGCCATTAATTAATCAGTGGACACTTGGGCTGCTTCCATATCTTGGCTACTATAAATAATGCTGCTGTAAACATAGGGGCACATTTGAATTAGTGTTTCTTTATCCTTTGAGTGAAGAACTTTCCTTTCCAAGGCTGAATAATATTCCAGCATACGTACATACCACATTTTGTTTACTCATATATCTGTAGATGAACACTTGGGTTGTTTCCATCTTCTAGCTATTGTAAATAATAATGCTGCTAAGAACATGAGTATACAAATACCTTTTCAAGTCCCTGCTTTTAGTTCTTTTAATTTGTATGTACCCAGAAGTAGAATTGTTAGATCATACAGTAATTCTATTTTTAGTTTTTTGAGTAACTGCCACACTGTTTTCCATAATGGCTTGCATATATATTCCCAACATTGTATAAGGGTTCCAGTTTCTTTGCATTTTCACTAACACTTGTTTTCTAGTTCGTTCGTCTTTCCTTTCCTTGCCTTTCCTTTTTCCTTTCCTTTCTCCTTTCCTTTCTCCTTTCCTTTTTCCTTTCCTTTCCTTTCCCCTTCCTTCCTTCCTTCCTTCCTTCCTTCCTTCCTTCCTTCCTTCCTTCCTTCCTTTATTTTGGTACCCATTCTAATGGGTGTGAGGTGATAATCTCACTGTGGTTTTGATTTGTACTTCCCTAATATTAGTGATGTTGAGCATCTTTTTAAGTGCTTGTTGGGTCATTTCTATATCGTCAAAGAAATGTTTATTCAAATCTTTTGCCTATTTTGAGTCAGATTTTTTATTGCTTTGAATTTTAGGAGTTCTCTATATTTTCTGGATAGGAATCCCTTATTGGATATATGATCTGCAAATATTTTCTCTTTGACTTGCCTTTTTACTCTGTCGATCATGTCTTTTGATGCACAAAGTATAAAAATTTTCATGAAATACAGTTTATTTTTTAATTACATGTGCCTTTGGGGTCATATATAAGAAATCTTTGCAAATCCAATGTTGTGAAGGTTTTTAGAGTTTTATTATTTTAAATTTACATTTAAGCCTTCGATCTCTTTTGAGTTAATTTTTGTATATGTTGTTAGGTAGGGGTCTGACTTCATTCTTTTGCATATAGATATTCAGTTTTTTCAGCACCATTTGTTGAACAGACTGTCCTTTCTCAATTGAATGGCCTTGGCACCCTTATCAAAAATCATTTGGGGCGGCTGGGTGGCTCAGTTGGTTAAGCGACTGCCTTCGGCTCAGGTCACGATCCCGGAGACCCGGGATCGAGTCCCACATTTGTCTCCCTGCTCAGCGGGAGGCCCGCTTCTCCCTCTCTCACTCCCCCTACTTGTGTTCCCTCTCTGGCTGTGTTTCTCTCTGTCAAATAAATAAATAAAATCTTAAAAAAAAAAGAAGTACTCCCCAAAGCCATCCATAAATTTGATGTAATCCCTATCACAATCCCAATGACATTTTTTGGCAAAAAGAGAAAAACCCATTCCAAAATCTATATGGAATATCAAGGGACCCTGACAAAAACAATCTTAAGAAAGAACAAAACTGGGGTGCGTGGGTGGCTCAGTTGGTTAAGCGACTGTTTTCAGCTCAGGTCATGATCCTGGAGACCCAGGATCGAGTCCCACATTGGGCTCCCTGCTCAGTGGGAAGCCTGCTTCTCCCTCTCTCAGTCCCTCTGCTTGTGTTCCCTCTCTCGCTGTGTTTCTCTCTGTCAAATAAATAAATAAAAATCTTAAAAAAAAAAACCTAACAGTAGGCTCTTTAGTAGTTAAATTTTGGGAGGGTCAGAAGTTATACATAGAGGGCGCCTGGGTGGCTCAGTGGGTTAAGCCTCTGCCTTTGGCTCAGGTCCTGATCTCAGGGTCCTGGGATCGAGGCCCGCATCAGGCTCTCTGCTCAGCAGGGAGCCTGCTTCCTTCTCTCTCTGCCTGTCTCTCTGCCTACTTGTGATCTCTCTCTCGCTCTGTCAAATAAATAAATAAATAAATAAAGTTATACATAGATTTTTGACTGTGTGGGGCTTGGTGCCCCCAATCCCTACATTGTTGAAAGGTCAACTGTATTTTATTCATTTTGATGCAATTATAAATGGACTTAGTTTTGTCATTTCCTTTTCAGATTTTTCACTGTGTATAGAAATGCAACTGATTTTTGTGTGTTGACTAAGTATTCTGCTACTTGGCTGACTTCATTTATTCTTAACAGTTTTTTTGTGGAATTTTTAGGGTTTTCCACATATAATATTACATCCCTCCATATTAAAATGCTTTCATATGCATTCATTGGATACAGTATAATTTGCTATAGACTGCTTCCAGTCTTATATTATAAAATGCACAGGAAGAGGAGAACTGACATTTAAATTATAGATCTGTAAGTGTAGCCCACATATGACAGTAAATTGAGAGCAGTTTCTTCTTTTTTTTTTTTTTAAGATTTTATTTATTTGTCGGAGAGCAAGAGCAGGAACACAAGCAGGGAGAGTGGGAGAGGGAGAATCAGGCTTCTCCACCGAGAGGGAGCCCGATGCAGGGCTCGATCCCAGGACTTTGGGATCATGACCAGAGCAGAAGGCAGATGCTTAACGATTGAGCCACTTAGGTGCCCCGAGATCAGTTTCTTAGGATAGATTCTCAGAGGATTCTCATTTAACCAGAGATTTTTATTTGAATTTTCAATGCCAATCCTTGAATTCACCCCCATCTCTCGCCTTTAATCCTGCTCCCCCTTGTACCCTTTTTTCTATACTACAACCAAATAGAGGGTAAGGGTCAGTGCATTGTTCCTTCATAGAAAACAAGACTTAGGAAGCAAATTATTTCTATAATATCTATTTTGTAGTTAGAAAAAAGTTTTAGAATACTGGAGTACACTTCCTGGATGAGTTGGAATTTGATTTGATTCTTGAAAGATGAATAGCATTTCAGTAAGCAAGAGAGAAGGTAGAGGTGAAATATGAGTCCATTGAAAGGTAAATGTGTTCAGGGATGTGAACTTTGATGACTGCAGACAAAGAGAGGTAGAACTAGTTCTCCAGCTAAAGATTGTTTATTCTGTTTACCTGAAGAATGAGCTATAAAAAGGATATGTGTGGAGGAGACCTGTTATGTGTTGGTAGTGAAGGCTGAGGGTAAGGAGAATGTAAAGGGTGAGCTTCAGCTTGGTTCATATGTTTTTATTCATTTAGTTAATGGATACATTGGTGACATTATCTTTTCCATTTATTTATTTATTTATTTATTTATTTATTTATTTTAAAGATTTTATTTATTTGACAGAGAGAAACACAGCTAGAGAGGGAACACAAGCATGGAGAGCGAGAGAGGGAGAATCAGGCTTCCCGCAGGGAGCCCGATGCGGGGCCTGATCCCAGGACTCCGGGACCGTGACCCGAGCTGAAGGCAGTCACCTAACCAAATGAACCACCCAGGCGCCCCTATCTATTTTATTTCTTAAAAATTAGTTTGATGGGTGCTTGGGTGGTACAGGCGGTTGAGCATCTGACTCTTGTTTTTAGCTCAGATCATGATCTCAGGGTCCTGGGATCCAGCCCTGTATGGGGCTCCATGCTCTGTGTGGAGATTGAGATCCCTCTCCTTCTATCCCTGCCCTTGCACTGTCTCTCTCTCTCTCTAAAATAAAGAAATAAAATCTTAAAAAAATAGTTTGAGAGCATATGTACTTTGTTTTTAAAAGATTTATATATGTAGTAGAGTATGAGAGCATGTGTGCATGTGTGAACAGTGGAGAGAGGTAGAGGAAGAGAGAAACCCAGGCTGACTCCACGCTAAGTGCAGGCTCCATCCCAAGACCCAGAGATCACGATTCCAGCAGAACCAAGGGTCAGATACCCAACTGACTGCATCACCCAGGTGTCCCTAGAGTGTGCATGCTTTTTCGTGCACTTGCCTGAGTGGCTCAGTTAGTTAAGTGTCTGCTTTCAGCTTAGGTCATGACCTGGAGTGCTGGGATTGAGCCCCATGTTGGGCTCCCTGCTTAGCAGAGAGCCTGCTCCTCCCCCTGCTCTTCACCCCGTTCATGCTTGGGCTCTCGCTCGCTCTGTCAAATAAATAAAGTCTTTTTAAAAATTATATATTTTAAAGAGAGAGCATGCGAGCACAAGTACAGGGACAAGGCAGAAGAAGAGGGAGAGAGGGTCTGAAGTGGACTCCGTTTTGAGTGTGGACGCACAGTGGGGCCTCATCTCATGACCCTGAGATCACCAACCCAGCTGAAACCAAGAGTTGGACCCTTAACCACCTGTGCCATCCAGGCACTCCAAGAATGTGTATACTTTTAAAAATTGAGATATAATTCATGTAATGTAAAGTTCATCGTTTTAAAATGTATAATTCAATGGTTTTTAGTGTATTTACAAGGTTATGCAACCATTTCTACCCTATAATTCCAAAATACTTCCATCATCTCAGAAAGAAACCCCTTTCCTATCAACAGTCAGTTCGGGTTCAGCCACTTTTTGTGTCTATGGATTTGCCTGTTTCTGTACATTTCATATAAATAGGATCATATAACATGTGGCCTTTAGTAGCCAGCTTTTTTCACTTATACTGTTTTCAGTCCATCTGTGGTTTAGCATGTGTCTGTACCTAATTATTTTTTATTGCTTAATAATATTCTGTATGAATATACTGCATTTTGTCTAGTCATCAGTTGATAGCTACTTGGGTGGTTCATACTTTTTCACTTTCATGTAAGTTTTTATGCATACATGTCTTTTCAGTTCTCTTGAATATGTACTTAGGAGTGGAATTGCTAGTTCATATCGTAAATCTGTTTAACTTTTTTTTTAAGTTTAGTTTTTTGTTTGTTTGTTTGTTTGTTTTGTAATTTCTATACCCAGCATCATGCTCAAATTCACAACCCTGATATCAAGAGTTGCGAGCTCTTCCAACTGAGCCAACCAAGCACCCTGATTCTGTTTAACATTTTAAGGAACTGCCAAACTTGTTCACAGCAGCTGCACCATTTTTACATTTTCACCAACAATGTATGAGGGTGCCTGTTGTATAGTCTTTATATGCTTTTTGGCAGACTATTCAATGGTTGTGTGTGTGTTGTTTTTAAAGATTTTTTTATTTATTAGAGAGCCCCAGCATGCTGGAAAAGGGGGAGAATGGAAGAAGGGGAGGGAGAGGGAAAAGAGAGAAAGGGAGTGAGAGAACCTCTAGCAGACTCCATGCTGAGCGTAGAGCCAATGCTGGGCTGATCTCACAACCTCGATCTCACTACCAGAGCCAAACCCAAGAGTTGGATGCTCAGCCGACTGAGCCACCCACACACAACTGGGGTGTGTTTTTATAATTTTTTTTCAAAGATTTTATTTATTTATTTGACAAATAGAAACACAGAAAAGGGAACACAGCAGGGGGAGTGAGAGAGGGAGAAGCAGGCTCTCCGCTGAGCAGGGAGCCCAATGCCGGGGCTCGATCCCAGGACCTCAGGATCATGACTTAAGCAGAAGGCAGACGCCCAACTGATTGAGCCACCCAGACACCCTGTGTATGTTTTTAAATAGTGTCATTGAGGTGCAACTGGTATCCACAAACTGCACAAAGTGTGTGGTTTGGGAAGTTTCCACAGATTTATACACTTATGAAACCATCACCACAATCAAGGTAGTAAACATATGTGTCATCCCACAGATTTTTCTTATGCCCTTTTATAATCCCTCTCACCTATTCCTGTCATTGCTCTTTCCCCTGGCAACCGGTGATGCGCTTTTTGTCACTGTAGACTAGTTTGCATTTTGTATAAGTGGAGTGATTCAGTATGTGCTTTTCCTTAAACTGGGTTCTTTGACCCAGCATCATTTTGAGATTAACTCTTGTTGCTCCATGTATCAGTTCATTCCTTTTTATTGATGAATAATACTCTGTTGTGTGGATATATCACAATTTGTTTATTCATTCACCTGTTAATGGACATTTGCATTGTTTCCAGATTTTGACTTCTGAAAATAAAGTTGCTGTGAACATGTGCTTACAAGTTTTTGTATGGACGTACCTTTTTATGTCTTTTGGGTAATATCTAGGAGTGGAATGGTTGGGTCATATGCTAGAGTATCCTTTTTAAGAAATTGCCTAACTTTTCCAAAGTGGTACCCAAAGTGGTTGTAGGACTTCACATTTCCAACAGCAACATATGAATGTTCCAGTTGTTTCACGCTTTGCAGTTGTGTTCTTTTGAACATTGAGTGAAGAAGAAAACAGAGACATAAAGACCTCTATATAGGTGTCCCCTGCTTTCTGAAAGTTCATGTCATGCCACTTTGGTTTTACAAAGTAAGACAGTCATGGCTCTTTTCATAAAAGCAGAGATCCTTTTCTGATTTCTTCCAGTTAGGGAAAACAGGTACTGATGTAGGTTTTTGAAAAAGTGAGGTAGTATAATGTGAACTTTCATAAAGCAGGGGATATACATTTCAGTTTAGGAAAGGTTCGATAGGACTGCTGCACTTTCAGATAGCAGGGCAAAACTATAATCTATCTCCCAGATTAGTCCTTTTGGCTTTTTCCTTCCTAAATTAATGCATGAGCAGGTTTAGAAGACTCAAATGATGTAGTCAGGAATAACAAGCAAAATCACTACCCTGGGCAGGGGCAACTATTGTCATTCATTTTTTAATATTTTCTTCCAGGAAAACTTATGCAGGCATATACCAGCATTTTTTTTTAGATCTTTTTTCTTCCCTAGTTTACACAGAAGGAATCAAAGTATACATACTATTCTGAACCTTGCTTTTTTTCATTTCATCATTTATTTTGGAGGTTCTTCCATATTGGCACATTCTTTTTCATGGCTGCATTTCAGTCTTACAGTCCGTGCTGCTTTAAGAAAATATGAATTTGCTCCAGTGCACTAATGTAATAGGGAACTATTTGAGTATAATGTGAATTTCACATTTGTTCGTTTGATTTCTTCTGCAAGAAATAGTAGGTGAATGCAGAAAACTGCACTTTGCTGAACTGAGCCACAGAAGGGACTCCACAGCTGTACACAGGCACGTGCCTCGCAGATACCTTCCTGAGACCTCAGCTTACTTCTGTGTTCTGAGCCACATCTGGTGTGGCAACTTTCTTTTGATTTCAGATTACTTCCTCCTACCACTTCACAGTAACGCACAAGCTGTAACCTTCCAGTGCCCACTTCCACAAGCAAACTTGAGGGCTTTTTCAAGGTGAAGTGCCATATTTATTGCAGTGTTTATAGGTTTTGTAACCATGTAATGTGTAAAACTGTGCTACTGTTTTTATTAGATTCCCTTTTTTATGTCACTCATAGCATTTTTGAATGTTGTGTCCTTAACCCCATTTTCCCTTTGCTTTGTGGTTTTTTATTATACAGTTTTATGGTGATTTTTTTTAATATATATTTTTTAAAGATTTTATAGAGAAACACAGCGAGAGAGGGAACCCAAGCAAGGGTTCTGAGAGAGGGAGAAGCTAGGCTTCCCGCCGAGCAGGGAGCCCGATGTGGGACTCCATCCTGTGTCTCCGGGATCATGACCTGAGCCACCCAGGCGCCCCATTTTATGGTGATTTTTAGGAATGTATATGTTGCATTGTAGTGGAACTGATTTATTCCATAGTATGAATGTACATAATTTCTTTTTTTTTTTTTAAGATTTTATTTATTTACTTCACACAGAGAGAGAGATCACAGGTAGGCAGAGAGGCAGGCAGAGAGAGAGGGAAGCAGACTCCCTGCTGAGCAGAGAGCCTGATGTGGGGCTTGATCCTAGGACCCTGAGATCATGACTTGAGCCGAAGGCAGAGGCTTTAACCCACTGAGCCACCCACGCGCCCCCATAATTTCTTTAAGGGTTTTTTTTTTTTTAGATTTTGTTTATTTATTTGAAAGAGAGAGAGCGAACAATCACTAGGGAGGGGCAGAGAGAGAGAGAGAAGCAGATTCCCCGTTGAGCAGTTAGTGGGATGTGGGGCCCCATCCTAGGACCTAGAAGTCATGACCTGAGCTAAAGGAAGATACTTAACTGACTGAGCCCCTTGGGTGCCCCCTCTTTATTTAAGTTTTTTTGTTTAAAGCATCATATATACTAGATAGCATATATAAGCAAGTATTTTTTTTTTAAGATTTATTTTAGGTGGAGAGAGCATGGGGGAGAGAGCACAAGTTGTAGGGGAGAGGGCGAGGGAGAAGCAGACACTCTGGCCTGACATGGAGCTCTATCCCAGTACCCTGGGATCATGGCCTGAGCCACCCAGGCTCCTCAGGAAGTAAAAGTATAATAATAAAACAGCAAAAACCTGTTTAGCTACCACTCAGCCTAAGAAATAGGAAATTGCTTATACTTTTTAAATGTCCTTAAGTACTCGCCTCACTGATCATTTTATATTTTTTTGAATATTTGAAATATTTTATATAAAATCAAGTTTAAAAGTATTACTAACCTATGCCCTCCCCACCCCGAATTACCCAACTGACTTCTCTGTCCCTTTGTAAATGTGTATATAGTGTGCACTCACATACTTGGGGAAGGATAATCTGTAAATAGATTTAAGATTAATATATATTGAATTTATTATTTTTTTTAAAGATTTTATTTATTTGAGAGAAAGAGAGCATGAGAAGGGGGAGGGGGGAAGGGAGAAAGAAAGAAGCAGACTCTCTGCTGAGCACAAAGCTGGACGCTGGCGATCCTAGGATCTAGAGATCATGACCTGAGCCAAAGGCAGATGCTCAAGTGACTGAGCCACCTAAGTTCCCCAAGGTTTATCATTTTTTTCTTAAGATTTAATTTTTTTAAGTAATTTTTACACCCAGTTTGGGACTTGAACCTACAGCCCCAAGATCAAGAGTTGCACCCTCCTCTGACACTTGGTTTCATCTCAGGTGTGATCTCAGGGTTGTGAGGTTGAGCCCTGAGTCAGGTTCCTTGCTGAGCATGGAGTCTGCTTAAGGGTCTCTCTCCTGCACCTCACCCCTACCCTCGAGTGCTTTTGCTTTTGCTAAATAAATAAATCTTTGGGGAAAAAAAGTTGCACGCCCTACCAACTGAGCCAGCCAGGCACCTCATCATTGTTAATTTTTATAATGACTTTTAAAAAAGTTATTGGATGGAAAGGGAGTATATTATGCCAAGTGAAATAAGACAGTCAGAGAAAGGTACATTTGATTTCACCATATGTGTAATTTAAGAGATAAAACAGAGGAGTATAGGGGAAGGGAGGAAAAAATAAAACAAGATGAAATCAGAGAGGGAGACAAACCATAAGAGCCTCTTAATCATAGCAAACAAACAGGGTTGCTGGAGGGGGGGAGGGGTTGTGGGGAGATGAGTAACTGGGTGATGGATATTAAGAAGGGCATGTGATGTAATGAGTACTGGGTGTTACATAAGACTGATGAATCACTGAACTCTATCTCTGAAACTAATAACAGTCTATATTTTTAATTAATTGAATTTAAACTTAAAAAGGAAAAAAAATATTACATAATCTCTGCACGCAGCATGGGGCTTGAATTCATGATCTGGAGATCAGGGGTCACATGCTCCTCTGACTAAGCGAGCCAGATGCCCCTATTATGACTTTTGAGGTCTAATTTACATACTGTAAAATTCACTCTTTTAAGGTACAAAACTCAATGTTTTTGTTTTTATTTTAGTAGATTCACAACGTTGTGCAACCATCACTATATCTAATTCTAGAAAATTTTTATCAGTAGGTAGTTTTTTAGACTAGAGTGTGTTTTAAAAAACCACCAATTTTCTTTTCTTTCTTTTTTTTTTTTTTTTTAAAGATTTTGTTTATTTGACAGAGAGAAACACAGCCAGAGAGGGAACACAAGCAGTGGGAGTGAGAGAGGGAGAAGCAGGCTTCCCGCCAAGCAGGGAGCCCGATGTGGGGCTCGATCCTGGGTCTCCAGGATCATGACCTGAGCCGAAGGCAGTTGCTAAACAACTGAGCCACCCAGGTACCCCAAGAACCACCAATTTTCTAAAAAAATTTTGATGTTTGGGTCCTGGATAACTCAGTTGGTTGGACTTTCAGCCCTTGATTTCGGCTCAGGTACTGATCTTGGGGTTGTGGTATTGAGCCCTGGGTCTGGCTCACGTGCTGGGCGTGGAGGCTGCTTGGGATTCTCCCTCTTCCTCTGGCCCTCCCTCTCTCTCTAAAAGAAAAAAAAGTCTCATGTTTTAAGGTATTTGTTTTCTTTTTAGAATCTCAGCTTCATAATTGAAAAGCACAAGACTTATCCCCATAGAATTTATTGTCCATTTGAAAGCTCCAGGAAAAAATCCCTACTTAGTGGAATATGCAAGATTTGGTTCAGTTTATATATTCTTAGTGACTGTGTTCAAGAATTTGACACAGTCTTGATCTGGTCCAGTTTTTTCCTGTCCTTTTCAACTTGGATTTGTAGATAAGCTTTGCTTTCTTTTGCTTTTGGAAAAACAAAACAAAACTTCTATGGCTTCACAATTGAAACAACAGGATTATCATGATTCAGAGCTGTCATTTCAGACAATTCTAGTCAGTGATCTTTGTCTGAAAGTGCCACCAGGGAAATCATTGGAAGGTTATTTGGCTTCCCTTCTTTCTCTTTTTTCTTTTTTTTTTTTTTTTTAAGTTTATTTATTTATTTAGTCAAGCAATCTGTACCCAACATGGGGTTTGAACCCATGACCCTGAGATTAAGTGTTGCACTCTCCTCCCACTGAGCCAGCCAGGCACATCTATATGTCCTTTCTTCTGTCAGCTTAAGAATTTGTCTTTCTCCCTCTCTCAGTCCCTCTGCTTGTGTTCCCTCTCTGGCTGTGTTTCTCTCTGTCAAATAAATAAAATCTTAAAAAAAAAAAGAATTTGTCTTAAATATCTCAAAACCCTTAAACATTTCAAATAGCTCATTCTGTCCAGAGAGAAGATATGGTAAGGCAGGGGGTGGGAGGGGGTGTAAAGGAAGAGTAAAGCTTACCTAAGGCCAGCTCTCTCCAGTTTTTGCAGTAATAGATAGAAGCAGTGGCATGGATAATTTAGACTAGCTGTTTTATTCTAAACTCTTACATGTTGCTTTGCAGATTGGAGACAAAGTACTGGCCTGCATGGATTCTGGGGCTGACCTTATACAGCAACTTGTAATGGTCTTTAGCAATTTCATTTATAATAGGAAAGTAGGTATTTTTGACCTGGAAATATGTAATGCTTAAATAATAACACAATCTCCTTTTTTTTTTAAGAGAGAGAGAAAATGGAGGGGGAGCAGAGGGAGAGAATCTTTAAGCAGATGCTCCACTGAGCGCACAGCCAAGGTGGGACTTGATCCATGACCCATGAGATTATGACCTGAGCCAAAACCAAGAGTCAGATCCTTAACTAATTAAGCCACCCAGGCACTCCAATAACACAATTTGTTTGAGCTCAGCTATCTAGCTTTTCTGTTGTGCTCAGTTCTTTACATGTCCGTATTGGGAATAGCCCACATCAGACACTGACTACTGACCTCTAGTCAACTCCCCATCATTCTGGTCCAGTGTAAAATTGTGACTATTTTACTTAAAAGACTTACTTTTTCTTTTCTATACCAGATGAATTGAAGAAGTAATGATTATGTTGACCAAGAAATGAGAGTATATTGAGGTGGTTTCGTATACAAAATCTGGCTTAGAATAATTAGGATACAAAGTTTTTGTCAGTACCAACTTAAAATCAGAACAGAATCTTCTCTTCCTTTTAGATTTCCCTTGCTCTGAATATTTCATATAATAGAGTACTTCAGGTTGCTTGTGTTGTGAAAAAAAGCCTGATTTGGGAGACAGAATTACCAGTGTATATTTTCAGTTATCTGGATCAATAGGAGATGATAATTTTATGACTAATCTTCAAATAGAAGAAAAATTTAAATTGACATTGAAATATATTTTGATTTTTTAAAGACGTTTATTTTTTTAGTAACCTCTTTACCCAATGTGGGGCTCAAACTCAACCCTGAGATCTAGAGTCACAAGATTCTTCCAGCTGAGCCACCTGGCACCCCATCTTTTGATTTTTTTTTTTTTTTTGTAAAACTTCTTCATGCCAAATGATTTTTCTCAGTGTAACATTAAAATGGATATTTTTTCTTATAGTACACATTGGGTGGTCTTTGGGAAGCCTTGGATGGTGTTGGGTAAAAGCTGCTATTTTAAATTTCCAGTAAGGTAATTTATGAAATGGATTGTATATATTTGGGTTACTGAAAGTAAGTTGCGTTAATATATTCCTAAAAGTTCAGCATTAGACAAGTGCAGTGCAAGTCACCTTGCTTCTAGATCTCCCTAATACTTTATTTATTGTTGGTAATAAAAGCTTCTAGTTAGTTTTTTTATTTTTCTAATACCCTGCTGGATTAGGGTCACCCGGGTGGCTCAGTTGGTTGAACGTCTGACCTCGGCTCAGGTCATGATCTCAGTGTCTTGGGATCTAGCCCTTTGTGGGGCTCTGCACTCAGCGGGGTGTCTGCTGCTCCCCCTGCTCATTCTCTCTCTCACACTCAAATAAATAAATAAAATCTTTAAAAAAAATAACCTTGCTGGATTGGATTTGTATCTGTATTCAAAAACGAAAACCGGTTTGTCTTTTTTCTCTGCTGATGCCTTTGACCACATCTTCATAGGTTTAGAAATACTGTTCTCTTTGTTGATAATTTTTAAATAGTCTTAATTTTCTCTTTGAGCCATGAGTTATTTAGAAAAGTATTTTATTTTTCATATAGTGCGTTTTGGTTAATGATTTCCTATTTAATTTTATTAGGATCAGAGAATATGGCTATAACATTTCCATGTTTTGTAATTATTGTGGCTTCATATTCCATCTTCTCATTTAATTTTTTTTAAAGATTTTATTTATTTGAGGGGCGCCTGGATGACTCAGTGGGGTAAGCCTCTGCCTTCGGCTCAGGTCATGATCTCAGAGTCCTGGGATCGAGCCCTGCATCGGGCTCTCTGCTCAGCAGGGAGCCTGCTTCCTCCTCTCTCTCTGCCTGCCTTTCTGCCTACTTGTGATCTCTCTCTGTGTTAAATAAAATCTTTAAAAACAAACAAACAAAAAAGATTTTATTATTTGACAGAGAGCAAGAGAGCACCAGCAGGGGAAGCAGCAGAGGGAGAGGGAAAAACAAGCTCACCACTGACCCTGGGATCATGACCTGAGCTGAAGGCAGATACTTAACCACCTGAGAAACCCAGGTGCCCTGATTTCATTTTAATGACTTTTTGTAGGCATTTTAAGCAAATTATTTTCTGTTACATTCAGAGTTGTATATAGCTGTATTTTTTTTTTTAATTTTTGTTATTTAAGTAAGCTCCACATCCAGTGTGGAGCTTGAACTGACAATCCTGAGTTCAAGAGTTGCACCCTGTACTGCCTGAGCCAGCCAGGTGCCCCTATATGTAGCTGTTAAATCTGGCTTGTAAATCTCATTTTCTATACCATCTGTATTTTTTCTGTTGTTTTCTTCATCTTTTACATTTCTGAGAGATGTGTGTTCAGATTCCCCTATAGTGAATGTCATTTCTATAAATTTTCTTTGTATTTCTGGTTTATTTTGTATGTTTTGACATGTTGTTTGATGTCTGGTTTATGGCATATCTTTGTAACTGTATCCTTTTAATAGTAACATAACATTTATTAAATTTTTTCATTAAATTATCCTGTTTGTTATTGATCATGCCGTGTCAGCTGTCTTTTCATTGGCATGTGTCTGTATGTAATAACTTCACACATCCCAGAGCACCTGGTGGCTCATGGAGTGCCTGGCTGCCTCAGCCCTTTAAGCATCCGACTCTTGATTTCATCTCTGGTCTTCGTCTCAGGGTCGTGAGTTCAAGCCCTGTGTTTGGACTCCACCGTGGAACCTACTTAAAAAAAAATTTTAAAAACTCACAAACTTTGTCCATCCTTTTATTTTAAACATTTAACTATAATACCTTTAAAAATATAGGAATATCAAATAGATGTATAAGTATTAGGAGTGATAAAAGTTACCATAAGTTAGTAGTTATGTTCCCTGTGGGTATTTATATTTTGGCATGTATTTAAGTTATCCCTTCATTTATTTATTCAACAAGTAATTTGCTGAGAGCTTCCAGGAACCAAGAGGGAAATAGGGAAAGCTATGTTGGATTGTATGTATAGGGAAGGCCTTCTTTGATAAAGTAGACATTTGAGCTGGGATCTAGTAAAGCTAATCTGGGGAAAGAGCATCTAGGTAGAGGGAACCTGAAGTCCAAAAACCCTAAGGAGGGGCATCTGGCTGGCTCAGTGGATAGAGCATATGACTCTTGATCTTGGGGTTGTGAGTTCAAGCCCCATGTTGGGCATAGAGCTTACTTAAACAAAACCCTAAGGAAAGATTGAGGTGTATTTGAGGAATAGAAAGAAAACCAGTATGTCTGAATCTTAATTGATTAAGGATGATGAGGAAGGCAGAGCCCAATTCATGTGAGATCTTGTGGGACGCAAGGAGTGTGATTTTATTCTTAAGTGTTATGGGAAGCTATGGGCAGATTTTGAGCAGGGGATAACATTAGATAAATATCTCTGTCATCTTATGTAAATTGAAGTGTAATTTACATTCAGTGAAATGTACAGATTTTAAGTGTACAGTTGGATAAGTTTTCACAGTTGCCCTTGTGGAATATACCCTTACGATAAAAAATTTTCTCTCACCCCAGAAAGTTTCTGTACTCTTCTCTGTTCTCATCACCAGCACCTGAACTATTCTTTTTTCTTTTACCATGGATTAATTTGTCTGGTCTAGATAGAACTTCATATAAATGGAATCATTCATGTATGTACTCTTGTGTCTGGCTTCTTTTGCTTACCAAGATGAGGTTTTGTTTTTTTGCTTTTTTAAGATGTATTTATTTTAGAGACGGAGTTGGGGGGTGGGGGTGGATAGAGAGTGCTGTGTGTGCACACATTGGGAGAGGACCACAGGGAGAGAGACAACCAGACTCCAGATTGAGTATAGAGCCCATCAGTTGTGTAGCTGAACCTCAGGACCCCAAGATCACGACCTGAGTGAAATCAAGAGTGGGACTCTTTTTTTTTTTTTTTTAAGATTTTATTTATTTAACAGAGAGAAACACAGCCAGAGAGGGAACACAAGCAGAGGGAGTGAGAGAGGGAGAAGCAGGCTTCCCGCCGAGCAGGGAGCCTGGTGCGGGACTCGATCCCAGGTCTCCAGGATCATGACCTGAGCCGAAGGCAGTTGCCTAACCAACTGAGCCACCCAGGCACCCCAAGAGTGGGACTCTTAACTGACTGAGCCACCCAGGTGTGCCTATAATTGTTGTATTTTTAATTATACAATTTCCTTTTAAAATTATTTTTTTCTTGAGGTTTATTTCAAAGTACAGAACACTACAAGATTTTGTTTTGCTTTTGGACTTTAACTTTTTTCAAAAACTCTGACTTGTTTATGTTACTTGAATGGGTATGATAGGGTAATTTTGCTTTCTTACATTGTATATAGGGTAAAATGTATTTTTTGAGTTTAAATTGACAGTGTTTACTTTTTCTTTTTTCTTCTTCTTTTTTTTAAAGGTTTTATTTATTTGACAGAGAGAAACACAGCCAGAGAGGGAACATAAGCGGGGGAGTGAGAGAAGGAGAAGCAGGCTCCCTGCTAAGCAGGGAGTGGGACTCGATCCTAGGTCTCTGGGATCATGACCGGAGCCGAAGGCAGTCCCTTAACCAACTGAGCCACCCAGGCAGCCTGTTTTTTTTTTTTGTTTTTTTGGTTTTTTTTGTAAATGTGAGCTCTACACCCAGTGTGGGGCTTGAACTGACAACCCCAGGATCGTGAGTCACATGCCCTACTGACTGAGCCAGCCAGGTGCTTTGACAATGTTTCTTTCTTTTTCTTTCTTTCTTTTTTTTTTTGAATCCACCATGTGTTTATTGGGGTAGGGTAAGCCCGATGTGGGGCTCGATCCCGGGTCTCCGGGATCATGACCTGAGCCGAAGGCAGTTGTCTAACAAACTGAGCCACCCAGGCGCCCATCATCTCTATTCTTTTGTTTCATCTGATTCAAAACCTTAAGAGGATTTATAGGACATTCGTTTCAAAGTTGAATCTGACAGTATCTAGCAACTGTTCATATTTCCTTTTCATAAATCTCAAAAATCAGACAAGAATCTGAAATGTAACATGACCATGGGTCATTTGTCACACGTTCCATTCCCTTATTCATTCCATCATGGTGAGAGCATGCCGCAGCAGTTGTTCCTAGCCTTAGCTGGTGTGTTCTTTTTTTTTTTTTTTTGACAGAGAGAAACACAGCCAGAGAGGGAACACAAGCAGGGGGAGTGAGAGAGGGAGAAGCATGCTTCCTGCTGAGCAGGGAGCCCTATGTGGGGCTCGATCCCGGGTCTCCGGGATCATGACCTGAGCGGAAGGCAGTCGCTTAACCAACTGAGCCACCCTGGCGCCCCAGCTGGTATGCTCTTGAACATGGTGTGTATACTTCAGTATTGTCCTTGCTAGGCAGAAGCAGACCTGAGTTATTAAAAAAGCCAAAGTATAGATCTAAGTCTTCCTAAACCTTCCTGTTTAGCAGAAGCTCAAATCTATGCCCAAAGATGACAGGAAAAACTTTATTACAAGGGCTGCATGAATTACAAATGACCTTGGCAGCACAAATTAACTCATTGGTGGTTTCTTCCTTACCTACCCCTCCACAACCAAATCCTTCTCTTTTTCCCCCCCTTCTGTTTCCTTAGTTTTAGAGCAAAAAGAGCAAAGGAGAGTTTTGCTTTATCCCTTAAATGAGGGTGAAATAAAATACTCTTTCTTCAAAGATCCCCAGCCTTCCTGGAGAGGAGGTATTATTACTCTTGGGAAGTAGGAGGAGAATATTCAGATGTTGAGATGTGTGGAATGGATAAGTGACAGTGATGCTGGACTCACTGATCTTTATAGATAATCCCATAAGATTCTGGCAAGCTGTAGGACACAGGGGTCCCCAAGGAAATGATGTTGCACAGAAACAGATTTGAAGATATGCTAGGATGTGTCTACCTCTGATCATAGGTTTATTGGAAAATAGGAGGTATGTTTTTTCCCATTTGCATTGAAATAGAAAGAATGAGGTTTATTGATTTTTTTTAAAGAATGTATTCTTTATCTAATGGCCCAAGATTTTTTCACATTGTCTAAAACTAGTTGCAAATAGAGAAGACCTTACTCTGTTTTTTTAAATTATTTTATTTTATTTTTTATTTCATTTTTTAAGAGATTTTATTTATTTATTTGAGAGAGAGAAAGGTCACAAGTAGGCAGAAAGGTAGGCAGAGAGAGAGAGGAGGAAGAGGCTCCCTGCTGAGCAGAGAGCCTGATGCGGCCTTGATCCCAGGACCCTGAGATCATGACCTGAGCTGAAGGCAGAGGCTTTAACCCACTGAGCCACCCAGGTGCCCCAAATTATTTTATTATTCATCTTATTTTTAGTAAGCTCTGCACTCAATGTGGGGCTTGAACTTATGACCCAAGGTGAAGAGTCACATGCTGTACCAGCTGAGCCAGCCAGGTGTCCCATTACTTTTACTTTTTATAAGCTTTAGAAACAGAAAATAACAGTTGGATTCAGGGCCTCTACAAAAGTAAAGGCTCATATGTATTCTAAATTATAGCAGGTATGTAATGGTGGTGAAGAAACATTAAATGGGTTGATTCTGGATGTTTATAAATACTGGAGTTTTTAGAACATTTTTGAGTTTATTACACAAGGTAGCAGTAATGGGGAAAAATGATCTCTTAGATCTAGGATTTAAGTATATATCATTATGGGGCACCTGGGTGGCTCAGTTGTTAAGTATTTGCCTTTGGCTCAGGTCATGATCCCAGAGACCCGGGATGGAGTCCGGCATTGGGCTCCCTGCTCAATGGGAAGCCTGCTTCTCCCTCTCTCACTCCCCCTGCTTGTGTTCCCTCTCTAGCTGTGTTTCTCTCTGTCAAATAAAAAAATAAAATCTTCAAAAAAAAAAATATATATATATATATTACATAATGGGTTGCTCTCCCAGCTGAATCGTGTGAGCCTGTCTGGGATGGTGATAGAACTGGATTAAGACAAGAAACTTTTAAATTGTTACTTTTTTAACTTTCAATAAAAAATAATTTTGAGTTAATATTTTTAAATTTATTTTAAAACTTTCGATTATCTCAATAAATACATACTGTGTATTTTTGCCTTTGGTTAGGTAAATAACCATTAGTGGTAGAACAGAGGTTTGGAAATCAGGGAGCTCTTGTCTTTTCTGTGTCACAGATTAATGCTCTAAGGGACAGCTCATAACTATCCTGAGCCTGTCTTCTTATCTGTATACCATATTGGTAGGCTGTTGCTGCCCAGTAAGGGAGACACTAGTCATAGGTGGTTATGGAATCTTTGAAGTGTGGCTGGTCCAAATTGAGGTATGCTCTAACTGTAAAATATACACTGGATTTTAAAGACTTAGCACAAAGATAATTATGTAAAGTATTTTATTGCTAATTTATTCTTATTGATTATATTGTTGGAATGATAATCTTTTGGGTACCTTGATTAAGTAAAAATACTATTAAAATTAATTTCACCCATTTCTTTTTCCTTTTTTTTTTTTTGGAAGTAATCTGTATGCCCAATGTGGAGTCAATTTCATGACTCTAAGATGAAGAGTTGCATGCTCTACTGAGTCAGCCAACCAGGTGCCCCCTTTTTTCCTTTTTTTGTTGTGGCTACTAAAGAATTTTAAATTCCATACATGGCTCACATTATATGTCTTTTGGACACTGCTGGTTTGGGCAGCATTTCCTAAACTAACTCATGAAATATTAATAAAAGTGCTCAATGAAACACAGTTTGTAAGAGGAAATGTCCACTAGAACTTTTTGCAATGATATAAATATTCTATATCTGCTAGCCACTGATGGCTGTTGAGCATTTGAAATGTGTTTAGTTCTGAAATTGAAAAATTGAAATGTGGGGCACCTGGGTGGCTCAGTTGGTTAAGCTTCTGCCTTTGGCTCAGGTCCCAGGGTCCTGGAATCAAGTCCCACATTGGGCTCTCTGCTTGGTGGGGAGTCTGCTTCTCCCTCTGCCCCTCCCCCCTGTTCTTGTCTCTCTTTGTGTGTGTGTGTCTCTCTGTCTCGCAAAAATAAGTAAATAAAACAAAAAAGAAAAAGAAAAATTGAAATGTGGAAGAACTGAATTTTGAATTTATTTTTTAATTTTTAATTTTTTAAAATTTTAACTAACTTTAAATAGCCATATATGAGTAGTTGCTAATATATCAGGACAGTACTGATATAGAAGATTTATGGGATTGTTTTATTTGAAGACCTGTAAACGTAGGACTTGTTTACTGTATTGCAAACTTGCTTAATATGTCTATGATTTGGGTTTATTATGAGTAAAGAAAAGTGATCAGTAACAATACAGTTTTTGAGTGCTTGTTATGTTGCAGGCACTGTGTAAGTCCCAGAAAGAGGATTTGTATGATAGATTATTAAGAGCTTAACTGTATGTATTGCTCATGTTTTGTAATATGCTGGATGCATTGTGAATTCCAAGGTGCTATTTGGCCTTCACCATGTTTTCATCAGTCTGGTTTCTTTCCTTTCCTGATGAATGCCCTTCTGTGAAAGCCTGGCTCCTTTTAAAAAGTCTGAGCGATGTGCTGCCTTGTTAAAGGATTTTCTCTTGAAAGGGAAATCTACACTTTCTGACAGATGATGATGGTTTTGTTTTTGTTTTTAGTAAACTTAAAAATTTATTTATCGAAGAGTGTGTGCACACAGCGGGCTAGGGGTTCAGTGATGGAAAGGAAGAGAGAATCTCAAGCTGACTCCCTGCTGAGTGGGGAGTCTGATGCCTGGCTCAGTCTTACAACCCTGAGATCATGACCTGAATCGAAATCAAGAGTTGGACGCTTAACCAGCTGAGCCACCCAGGCGCCCCTGTTTTTAGTAAATTAGTTACGCTAATAAGTTAGTTACGCTTTTGACTTTAACAGGGATATGTACATGTTTATTCAGAGACTTAAGAGTTCAGTAATGTAATATTTATTCTGTTTGTTTATGTGTACACATACATTTATAAGTACTAGCATCAAGCAATGTTTTGTTTATGTATTTATTACTTCACAGTGAAGAACGAATGTCATCATGTCTGGAATCAAGCGAACAATCAAAGAAACCGACCCTGATTATGAGGATGTATCTGTGGCCCTTCCAAATAAGCGTCATAAAGCAATTGAAAATTCAGGTAAAAATTCACCTGCTTTAGGAATTTATTTCTTTGTTGAGATATGCTTTCTTATAAGATTTATAGGAACTAAAACAAAATGCATTTCCAGGTGTTTTATATAATTTGAAGAGGGATTAGTTAAGTGCTCTGTTTGAAAAATGCCAGAAGACAATCACATAGACAGTGAAAAGTATCAGTAACGAGCCTGGCTGTAAATTTTAGCTATCGTTGTCTGTTAAGCATAACCAGGAAGTCTTATAATATGCAATATGGGTAGATGATAATGGGTGGTACGTGGATTAAGGTTTTTTATTATAATAATGGCATATTATTTTAATATCTATTGGAAAGATACGGTCTCATCAAGCTTGTAGTTTCGTAACTACTGTTGCTTAGGATAAGGCTAAAATTATTTTAAAATATTTAATTATGTTAATTAGATGTTTCATATGATTCTCGGATGTTGTGTAGGTATCTTAAAGGTGGTATATGAATGACATAATTTTGGAAGATACTGATCTAGTTTAACCCCCTGCACTTAGCTGCTGGTAATTTAGACTCAGAGATATTAAATACTTGCCCAAGATCATATCATTAGTTGAAGAGCAAATCATCAAGTATGTGCATAGCTACCCACAATATTTTAAGCTATCTCAGGATAAGGTGCTACTAAATTTGAGTTTTTAAAACAAATTATTGCTAAAATTCACTACTGTTTATTTAAATAATAAGTCTGTGTAAGTTGACACTTAAGCTGGGTAAAGAAGACATCCAAGTCATAAAGTGTAGGTCCACAAAGATTAGTGTCCCTAGTGTTGAAGTAGTGAAAGAAAATTCATGTCTCTAAGGGCAGTCAAGTACCCCCCGAAGGTCTTTGTGGACCAAAAATTATCAAATTGAATTCCAAATAATGAAAACATTTTCATTACTGAAAGCAGCCTTTCTCCTCATCCAGTTATTATTTTATTTATAAGGAAATTATTTCCTTTCAATAATAAGCCAAAGAAATGTGGCACTTCAATTCATTACTCAAATGCATCAGATGACATAACTTTTTTAATAAAAATAAGAGGGAAAACTGATTGGTTAGTAAACATCAGAATTTCAGTTTAAATCTAGTGTAAGTTCCCAGGTATTCAGCCTAAGCAGGGACAGTTTTTCCTACTGAGGGGTAATTTGGTATTCTTCCTCTTGAGGACCATACTGTGCCTAATCCTAAACCATATTTTTATTTTTCAGAATTTTAGAAGTAGATTTGGTAGGATGCTTCCTCTTGTTTATATTGATTTGTTTTTATTTATTCCATGAAAGACATAACCTAGAAGAGTTTCTCTGTAAGGAGCTTATGGTAAAACAGCCTTCAGTGATCACGGTCTCTGACTTCAGAAGCCTCTTCCCTGAGAGTATCTTCTGGTTTCTACAGATAAGGATATATAATAATACTAGGAAATACTATTTTTTTCATAATGACAAAAAGTCATTTTCCTCCATGCAGACATATCCACAAGAATGCTCACTTATACCATTACTGGTTTGAAGTTGCCAACTTAATGGCATATTTTACAGGGAGAAAATGACGTGGGTCATCAAAGGGTCCAAATTTTCTCTGCAATTTTTCATATACTCCACAGCTTGAATGAACATTTTTTTCATATTACAAACATAGGCTCATTTTGTATAATTCCCATTTTTTTTCTTTTTTAAAGATTTTATTTTTAAGTGATCTCTACACCCAATGTGGAGCTTGAACTTACAACCCCAACATCAAGAGTCACATGCTCTACTGACTGAGCCAACCAGATGCCCAGCCAAATGCCCCCAAATTCCAGAGTTTTCAGGCAGTTGTTTGGCTCTTTACCCCCTCGTATCTGATATTTTAAGTTGCATATTTCTTTGAGTAGTCATCATCTGAATTCTATCACTTCTAGAGGCATTTTCATGTTTCCATGGTTTTTTTTGTTTTTGGGGGGGGTTAAAAAAAAGATTGATTGATTGATTGATTGATTGATTGATTTTTAAAGATTTTATTTATTTACTAACAGAGAGAAACACAGCCAGAGAGGGAACACAAGCAGGGGGAGTGAGAGAGGGAGAAGCAGGCTTCCCGCTGAGCAGGAAGTCCCATGCGGGGCTCAATCCTGGGTCTCTGGGATAATGACCTGAGCTGAAGGCAGTCGCTTAACCAACTGAGCCACCCAGGCACCCCAAGATTTATTTATTTTTTTGATAGGGAGAGAGAGTGTGCGCAGGGGAGAGGCAGAGGGAGAGGGGATAATCTCAAGCAGACACCATGATACGAGGCTCTATCTCACGACCCTAAGATCAAGGGTCCAAATTTTCTCTGCAGTTTTTCTCCAAGAGTCAAACGCTTACCTGACTATGCTAGGTGACCCCCTTGAGTTTAAATTCCAGTTATCATATAGTATAAAATTACTTTTAAGAGTAGAGGTTTTTGGGGTCACATGGGTGGCACAATTGGTTAAGTGTCTGCCTTCAGCTCAGGTTGTGAGCCCAGAGTCCTGGGATCAAGGTCTGTTTCAGGATCCCTGCTCGGCAGGGAGCCTGCTTCTCCCTCTCCTCCCTGCTTGTGCTCTCTCTCACTATCTTTGTCCCTCTTTAAAATAAATAATAAATAAAATCTTATTTTAAAGAAAAAGAGTGGAGTCTTTTTTTTTCTTTTTCTTTTTTATTTTTGGAGAGGTTAAGGAGGGGCAGAGAGAGAGAGAGAGAGAGAGAATCCCAAAGCAGGCTCCACACCCAAGGCAGAGCCTGCTGTGCAGCTTCATCTCATGACCCTGAAATTATGACTTGAGCGGAAATCAGGAGTTGGACACTTAACCAACCGAACCACCCAGATGCCCCAGAGGCATTTTATTTACTTCTGAATTCTTTTTTTACTCATTGTTTTAGGTAGTTGTGGTCAGGAACTGCTGAATTGCTTGCTAGATCAAGGAACCTTCCTGCCTTCTTATGAACTGCTCTTTGTCATAGACTACCTCCTCTCTAGCTATCTCGGGTTTTTTTGTCTTTGGGACTATGGTTTTTCACAGGTCACCAGATATTTCTCTCAGAATCTTTTTTTTTGTTTTTTTTAAGATTTTATTTATTTATTTGACAGAGAGGAACACAGCTAGAGAGGGAACACAAGCAGGGGGAGTGAGAGAGGGAGAAAAAGGCTTCCCGCCGAGCAGGGAGCCCGATGGGGAGCTCGATCCCGGGTCTCTGGGATCATGACCTGAGCCGAAGGCAGTCACTTAACCAACTGAGCCACCCAAGCGCCTCTCTCTCAGAATCGTAATGGATTTCTTTTTCTTGTGCAGTAATTTTATTTTGATATAATTCCATGCAGAAAAATTGCAAGGAATACTTTTATAAAGTCTTTTATCCAGATTAATTTGCCAGTTGTTATATTTTGCCTCATTTGATTTATCAGTCTTTTTCCCCACCCCCGAACACACACACACACACACACACACATACACACACACACTCTTTCTCTCTCTTTTTCTCTCTCTCTCAAATACATGCATGTATGCATGCAGGTATATATGCACGTCATTCTTTTTAAATCATTGGAAAATAAATTGGACACCTGTAAACACAAGTTTATTTCTTAAGGAGATTTTCTTATGTAGTCCTGTGATATTATTATCAGAAGCAGGAAATTTTAACATTCAACCATTGCATTATGTAGCGTCTAGTCCATATTCAGGTGTTATCAGTTTCACAGTATTGTATTTTATAACTATTTCCCCTCTCTAGGCCCCCGTATAGGATCATACAGTGCATTTTGTTGTCCTATCTCTTTAATCTCCTCAACCTTTCTACCTTTCTTGACTCTAATGTTTCAATCATGTAAGCTAGTTATTTTGTAGAATGTCCTTCAGTTTGGGTTTGTTTAATGTTCCCTATAATTAGATTTAGCATTTTTGGCTAGAATGCCTTAGAGTGATGTAGACTTCTCAGCGCATTATGTCAGAAAACACATGAAGTCACTTTGCCCCTATATTAATGATGTCAACTTTTCATCATTGGTTAAGGTGACAGCCACTGAGTTTCTCTGTATAGGAGTTACTGTTTCCTGGGTTTCTTCTTTTGCATACTGGCTTAAATCATGACAGTCTCTGAGTAATCAGACCTTGGATTATTTTATGTTTATTGTACAGCTCGAGATGCTGCTGTGCAGAAGATCGAGACTATTATCAAGGAGCAATTTGCACTTGAAATGAAGAATAAGGAACATGAAATTGAAGTCATTGACCAGGTATAATGGTGATAAAAAAACAACAAAGCTATTGCGAAAACATCTATTGAGATAGATTCATGGTTTTTCTCCTTCGCTGTTCTTTTACTTAGTTTAAGATTATTTATTAGAGAGTGCATGAGCAGCAGGGAGGGGCAGAAGAAGAGGGAGAAGCAGACTCCCCACTGAGTGGGCAGCCTGTGCATAAATGGGACTCAATCCCAGGACCCTGATCTGAGCCGAAATTAAGAGTCCAATGCTTATCTGACTGAGCCATGCAGGCGTTCCTTCCCCCCTTTGTTTTTTTAGAAAGAATTCTCATTTTGGAAAAAAGGCATGTCTTTTTTTTTTTCCTGTACAAGAAATTGCAGGAAAACGTAGTGAAAAAAATTACTTGAAATTCCATCCCCCAAAATAATTCCTTTTTGCTTTTGTGCCCAGTATCATTGTGGACATTTCTCAGTGAATATGCATACAAATACATATTAACATGTTTGCATACTCTTGTAAACATTGGCTTTTATCATTCTTTTAAAAAGTCTTTTGCAGTGTGACAGGTGGAGATGGTCATTTTTATTATCTTCCTTTGATTATTAGAAAATTGAGCTTTTGGTCATTTTTATTTCTTATTTTGTGAATTCTTATTATAGTATATCTTGCCTGTGATTTCTAAAGTAACAAGTTAACATTTACTTTTAGCGACTGATTGAGGCAAGAAGGATGATGGATAAACTTCGTGCCTGCATTGTTGCAAACTACTATGCTTCTGCAGGACTTCTAAAAGTTTCTGAGGTAAGTCTTCCTCATCTACAGTCATTTCTGACTATCCATATTTGTTGTATAAAGGGGAAATTAGTGTTGATGTGGAATTCCTGCCTTTGAAACATTTCTTATATTGACCTTTAGAATTCAAGAAGCCTAGCCTACCTTCCCGAGAAAATACATAAACTGTCAATAATTCTAAGTATCATTTTTCTCTTTATTTATTTATTTTTATTTAAAAAAACATTCTTTTTCTTTTAAGATTTTATTTATTTGACAGAGAGAAACACAGCCAGGGAGGGAACACAAGCAGGGGGAGTGGAGAGAGGGAGAAGCAGGCTTCCCGCCGAACAGGGAGCCCGATGTGGGACTCGATCCCAGGTCTCCTGGATCATGACCTGAGCCGAAGGCAGTCGCTTAACCAACTGAGCCACCCAGGCACCCCTCTCTTTATTTATTTTTAACTTTTTTATTTAAAGAGAGCATGCACATGGGGCAAAGGAGGGGAAGAGGGAGAGGGAGAGATTGAATCTCAAGCAGGCTCCATGCCCAGCACAGAGCCCGACACAGGGCTCAGTCTCATGACCCTGAGATCATGGCCTAAGCTGAAATCAGGAGTTGTATACTTAACCAATGACTTAGCCACCAGGTACCCCAACATTTTTTCCTTTATATTAAATCCTTCTCCAGCTCCTATTTAGCACTGTTCCTAGGCTTTGTTAGGTACAAAGTTGAGTGAGACCCTATTCATACTTGCCTTATTTTTCCTTTGATTGTGATCAGCTTTAGAGTAAGTTATAGATAGATTGATTTTCCTAATGAATAGCAATTTGTAGTTTCAATAGATATACCTTATTCAGGAAGCCCTGATTTTTTTTCTTTCACTTTCTATGAAAAATTTCAAATCCACAGAAGAGATGAAATAAGAACCTGTTTTTGCATCACTTAGATTCACCGTGTTAATATTTTGTTATCTTTTTTTTATCTAACTTCTCTGTAAAACACTTGAAAGTAAGTTCCAGGCATCATGACACCTCATCCTTAAATACTTAAACCATACATTTCCTAAAGGATATTCTTCTGTGACTTCCTGATATTTTTGATAACCAGTCCATATTCAGATTTTTCCAGTCATCCCCAAAATATCTTTTAAAGCTGGTTTTTTGATGTAGGATCTAATTAAGGTTCATTGGTGGTGTGGTTTCTCTGGACTCATTTTATCTAAAATAGTTCACCTTTTTCCCCCATGATATTGACTTATTTAAAGAGATCAAAGCCATTTATATTTATAGAATATCTCACATTTTGGGGTTATTTTTTTTCCTTGGATTATTCCTTCATTCCCTCTGTTTTTCTGCAAACTGGTACTTGGGTCTAAAGAGTTGATTAAAGGTAGTAGTTTTTGGCCCTAGTACTTCATAGGTGATGCTAGATACCTCATATCGTATCACATCAGGAAACCCTAGTAATCAGATTGTCCTACTGTTTGGAATATTATGTTTTATCACTTAGCTAATGTGGTTGCCACTGGATTGCTCCATTTATAAAGGAATAGGGATAGGATTGAACTGTAACAGAAGTGTTTCTTCTTGTTTGACATTTTAATAATTTCATGTAACTTTTGTTCATTTTTCATTTTCAAATTTCTCAAGTTTTCTCAATTAGAATTAGTAATTCTCTTGGATAGTACTGGCTCAGTGAGAGTGATGGCAGGCCCGGGGAAGGTATGATGCCATACTGGTTTGCATTGTCCCCCATAGTTTTTACAGATACGATGTACCATGTTTTGGCTTTCATGTTATCCTGTGTTGCTTGAGGGTACCTGGCATTGGTCATACTCCCGATCTTGTCTTACAGAAATCTGGAGTATTATTTGAATTTCACCTTAGACATTAGATAGTTGTTTCTTCTACTGCAGGAGTTTCCCTAATACATACTAGAGTCTGAACTAGTTTTTAGAGCTACCATAACAAATTACCACTAGCTTGGTGGTTTAAAACAAGAGGAATTTATTATCTCATGATTCTGGAGGCTAACAGTCCAAAATCAAGGGGTTGCTGGACCATGTTCTCTCTGAAGGCTCTAGGAAGGAATCCTTCCTCACCTTCTTCCACCTTTTGGCAGTAGCTGGCAAACCTTGGCCTTCCTTGGCTTGTGGCTCTTATCACTCCAGTTTCTGCCCCTATCTTCACATGGATGTTTTCCCTCTTATGAGTCTTCACAGTTTTTCTCTCCACATTTCTCTTTTGTTAGGTAAACCCTAATCCAGTATGACATTATCAACTTGATTATGTCTGCAAAGACCCTGTTTCTAAATAAAGTCACATTCACAGATTTGGGGTGGACATGAATTTTTGGGAGACACTCTTCAACCCAGGGCAGATTTTACTGTTATCTGTTACCTGGCTTGCTATTGGATCCAACAAGATGAACATTATAAGCTAGCATTTGTATGACATGGGACTTGTTGCTACTCTGTTTGAAGAGGTGGTTGTCCACTTAATGTTTTTTTGTTGCTGTTTTTAAAGCTTGTTAGTTATTAGAGCCTGTGAGTGAGGGCACGATGGGAATGGGGAGCAGAGGGAGAGAGAAACCAGCAGACTCCCTGCTGAGTGGGGAGCCGGACATGGGGCTTGATCTCATGACCCTGAAATCACAGCCTGAGCTGATACAAAGAGTTGGTTTCTTTTTTTTTTTTCTTTAAAGGTTTTATTTATTTATTTGACAGAGAGAAACACAGCTAGAGAGGGAACAAGCAGGGAAAGTGAGAGAGGGAGAAGCAGGCTTCCCGCCGAGCAGGGAGTCCGATGCGGGGCTCGATCCCAGGACTCTGGGATCATGACCTGAGCCAAAGGCAGTTGCTTAACCAACTGTGCCACTAGACAGCAGCCCCCTCTTTTTTGTTTTTTAACCATTAGCAGTTCTGAACTCTTGTTATTTGGTAGCGTAGAAGTGCAATGATTTTTTTTTCCTGTTATATTCTGACTAGAATTTATTCAGAGATTTAGGTGTATTTTTTTATCTATTATGATCTGCTATTTAATTGTTTTTAGTTTGCTGTAACAAAATACATCACAGCTCTAAAAAAATGTCCTTTTGTCTTGAGATTCAGTAATTTTGTTCCTTTGAAATGCTACTCTCTGGTTCCTTTCTTCTTGCTAAATTATGTTAATTGCACGGTTTTTAAAAGCTGGGCTTCCTAGGAACTGTAGAGTGTATCCCATTATAACAGAATAAACCGTATTTTGTACCCAAGTAACAAGATACACAAAAATACTCCAGGCTTCAGTACTGGACTCATGACAAACTTTATATGTAAGTATGAATCATTTTAAAGCATTCTGTACTACATTTTACTCCTACATGGGAGTCATTTTAAATATACATTTTTTTTATATCAATATATTTTATGGGAACTTTTTTTTTTTTTTAATTTATTTATTTGACAGAGAGAAACATAGCCAGAGAGGGAACACAAGCAGGGGGAGTGAGAGAGGGAGAAGCAGGCTTCCCGCCGAGCAGGGAGCCCCATGTGGGACTCGATCCCGGGTCTCCGGGATCATGACCTGAGCCTAAGGCAGTCGCTGAACCAAATGAGCCACCCAGGCGCCCCTATAGGAACATTTTTTGTAGAGCAGTTGATGTGTTTGTGTTAAAGCAAGGTGAGGCTTATTTTTTTTAAGTCAAATCTTATTTTCCATATGTTACTATATATTTACCTCTATTTTTCATTTAGTTTCAAAGAAGAACTTGCACCTTTAGCTTTTAGTGTTAAGACCTTCATGTAATTATCACTCTCTAGCTTTTGTTGGCTCAGACCATGTTGAGTTTGGACTTCATTTTATGGGTATGGGCAGATTTTGAAGGATTTTAAGCATGATCCCTAAATAAATGAGGATTTTAGAAAGATTAAAATTTTACTTTTGGTGGATTTGATTAAAAGTTTGTTTGCTTTCATTTTTGCAGGGATCAAAGACATGTGATACAATGGTTTTTAATCATCCTGCTATCAAGAAATTTTTGGAGTCACCATCTAGGTCATCCTCTCCTGCCAATCAGAGATCAGAGACACCATCAGCCAATCATTCAGAAAGTGATTCTTTATCTCAACATAATGACTTCTTATCTGACAAAGACAATAACAGCAATATGGATATAGAAGAAAGACTCTCAAACAACATGGAACAGAGACCAAGCCGAAATACTGGAAGGGTATAGTTTGATGGGTGGGAGGGAGAAGAGAAGGGAATTAGTATTTTTTAAGTATCTATATGTTATTCCATTTCACCTTCATAGAAACTCTGAGAGATACATTAATTATATCTCTTTCGGAGATGGGGAAACTGAGTCTCAAAGAGGTTACAGTTAACAGTTATCCCAAAGTGTCAGAACGGAGAGTTAAACTGAATGAACTAAACTGAGAATTAAACTGAATCAGAACTGTGCATGGCACAACTCCTAGATGCCAGCCACATTGATAAGAGAGAAACCTTGAGGAATTGGCAGTTCTGAGACCTTGTCCAAGGTCTTTCCATTCTGTCTTATTTGTTCTCTCTTCATCATTTTCTTTGTGAAACTTAGATGCTTTAACAAGTTGCTTTATAATGGGGGGGAACCTGGAAAATAATAAATAGAATTGAAAACCATTTATTCCTCTTTGATGCTGCCAGTTTATTTGAGTTCCCAGCTCAAGCTGTTCTGAACTACTTGGTATAATATTTGGCTGTAGAGCCCTTACTGGATGATTTTTCTCAGCCAGGTGTTCTGTCATAGAGGAAATCTCCAGGTTGCTTTTCACATATTCAGATATCAAGGATTTGATTTATTCTTGGTAAAAATTAAGTTTAAAAAGTTTTCTTGTTATAAATTCATATGTTCATTGTTGAAAATTTTAAACTACAAGAAAATAAAAAAGAAAACTCATTCATAATGCCACTGCCCAAAAATGAAAACTCTTAATGTTTGGATTTATTTGTCTCTTACCAGTATAGTTTCTGGGCAAGTACTGCCTTTTTTTTTTGGTCGGTTTTTGTGTTTTGTTTTCTTAATATTTTAGTTTTAAGTAGTATCTGCACCCAACAGTGGGGCTCAGAGTTACAACCCCAAGATCAAGAGGTCATATGTTCTACCAACTAATCCATCTAGGTACCCATTTGGTTTTTTGGGTTTTTTTTAGTTTTTTAATTAAAAAGAATTTAGACAATACTGGTCATAGGATTTAGAAACTTACCATCTTGTATGTAATATACATGCTCATGTTTATATAACATATATTTAGTACTTGTTAGTACCAGGCACTTCTCTGGGAACTGTACAAAACATGTGAGACTATCTTTTTTTTTTTTTCTTTTTTTTTTTTTTCTCTTAAGAGAAAGGGGAGGGGCAGAGGGAGAGGGAGAGAGAATCTTAATGAGGCTCTACGCTCAGTGCAGAGTCCAGCTCAGGGCTCAATCCCAGGACCCTGGGATCATGACCTGAGCTGAAATCAGGAGTCACATGTTTATCCAACTGAGTCACCCAGTTACCCATAGGTTTTTTTTTTTTTTTTTTGGTTTACTTTTTTAAGTAATCTCTATACCCAAGATGGGGCTCAGACTCACAGTCCAGAGATCAACCGTCACATGCTTCACTGACTGAGCCAGCCAGGTACCCATGTTATCCTTATTTTACAGATGACGAAATTGAGACAGAGAAGTTAAGCAATTATGCAAAACTTAACATCTGGTAAATGGAAGAGCAGGATTTAAACCCTGGCAGTCTATCTCCATAGTCAAACTTGAATCATTTATCTATGTTACTTTTTTTTTTTTAAAGATTTTATTTATTTGACAGAGAGAAACACAGCCAGAGAGGGAACACAAGCAGGGGAAGTAAGAGAGGGAGAAGCAGGCTTCCTGCCGAGCAGGGAGCCTGATGTGGGACTTGATCCCCGGTCTTCAGGATCATGACCTGAGCCGAAGGCAGTTGCTTAACCAACTGAGCCACCCAGGCACCCCTCTATGTTACTTCTTATTGAAAATTTTTAATAATACAGAAGGTTGAAAAGAAAGTAAATTCCATTGACCCCCCCTTCCCCATTCCCACTTACTAGAAGTAACAATAGTTTCTTGTATATCCTTCCGTATCCTAATCGCATATGCAGCGCAAATGTGTCTGTTAAAAACACATATATACACATGGAGTTACAGTGAACAAACATTTTCTTTAAACGAATGCAAAAGATAGAGTAAAATTACTTTCATTCTCTGAGAGGTGCCACAAAGCCAGAGAATTTTTAAATTCATAATAAAAAACCTGAGTTGCTCCATTCATACCTTGAATGATTTTGTGGTTTCTGCCTATTGGAAATTGTCCAAATTGAAAGTGAAAATTGATTATGATTTCTTTCAGGACACTGCTAGTATTATTGGCTCTCATAAAACAGAGCAGCGGAATGCTGACCTCACAGGAGAGGAGACTTCAAGACTTTTTGTAAAGAAAACAATAGTAGTGGGCAATGTGTCCAAGTGAGTATCCAGTTGAATTCTCTCATTTTCAGTTATCCATTTTTGTTAATACTCTGGCATACTTTTATTATCATAGTACTACTGTAGGACGAGGCCTTAAGGATTTTTTTCCTTCAAACTCTTAGTTGTTTTAATAGTAAACTAAGGTCCAGAGACTTGACACTGCCTCAGTGTGTCTGCTAATCTTTGATATAGAGTAAAATTGTGCTGGGTAAAAATTTCTGGGACAGCTTTTATACAAATAGGGTATTTTTTTTTAAATTTTAATTTATTTATTTGACAGATAGATCACAGGTAGGCAGAGAGGCAGGCAGAGAGAGAGGAGGAAGCAGGCTCCCTGCTCAGGCCTTGATCCCAGGGAAATCAGGACCTGAGCCGAAAGCAGAGCCTTTAACCCACTGAGCCACCCAGGCGCCTGGGGGTATTTTTTTTTTTAAAGTAATCTCTATACCCAACAGGGGGCTGGAAGTCACAACCCTAAAATCAAGAGTTGCACACTCCACCCACTGAGCCAGCCAGGCACCCCCTGTACAAATGGTGCATTTTATCAAACATATTAGTGTGGATAAGTTTAGAAGAACTTTTAATATTCTGACCTAGGTCTGTCCTTTGGGGCCTTAGCTAATTGCTAAAAAAAATGTTTGTTGTTCAAATTGAAATGTTTTAAATTTTTAACAAAAATTACAGAGCATGTCTTGAAGACAGAATTTCTCCAAGCTGAAGGGCTTGGGGTGTCTTGTGGGAGTGCCATCATTTTGTCAATTATCTAGAAATGGGTAAAGACATAAATCCTTAAATAGCATAAGAATGTTATTTTCCCAGTCTTTATCTGCCTTTCTCCTCCCTTATTAGGCATATATTCTCTGTGTTCTCTTGTCCTCTTTATCATATTACATAGTCATTTCCTATTTCTATGTATGTTTCCCAAATCAAACTGGAATCTCTTTAGGGTGGAAAGTATGTCTTATTCCTTTTATATCTTACAGTAGTTGGTATTCACTAAATATTTGATTGTTGAATAAGTTGATTTATGAAAATTGTAACTAGATTCAATTATTGAAAGTAAAGGATTCAAGCAGACAGTAATTATTTGGGGGGGAGGGAATCAGGTTGGGGAGAAATCTTCCAAGCCCCAGTTAATGGGCCACAAATAACAAACAAGAAGTACATTTAAAAACATCTCAGGATAGGGCACCTGGGTGGCTCAGTGGGTTAAAGCCTCTGTCTTCGGCTCAGGTCATGATCTCAGGGTCCTGGGATCGAGGCCCGTATCGGGCTCTCCCCTCAGCAGGGAGCCTGCTGCTTCCTCCTCTCCCTCTCTGCCTACCTCTCTGCCTACTTATGATCTCTCTCTGTTAAATAAATAAGTAAAATCTTAAAAAAAAAAGATCTCAGGATAATAAAAGCAAAGACTTCTAATGGTCTGTGTGATAGTTTAAATGAAAGCATAAGATTAAGGCAATTAGATTTCTCTTTATAGATTATTTTAGAATTAGCATGCATTAGCTAAGGTGACTCTTAGACCTTGGGAAGTATTAATTGTTGGGGTCTTAACAATAGCACAAGACCTGTCAGTTCAGAAAGTCCAAAACTGGAAATCTAGACGGACCCACCAGAAGACTAGGGAGAAACTATCATTGACATTTACGAATAATTACATTTATAGGTGTTTGGATTTTTTGAAGACCAGCTAGAACTAAAATAATAGTTAATCATGGACTTTAGGTAGAGAGGGAATGATTGGCGTAAGAGTTATAAAGTCCTAGTTTGTTCTGGAAGAGAGAAAAGTTACTGTTTTACATTAGATTGTTAAGAAAGTTACAGTGTCTAAGATAATAACTAAAAAAAGTAGACATAGGGTTTTTTTTTTTTTTTTTCAAGATTTTATTTATTTGTCAGAGAGAGCACGAGCAGGGGGAGAACCAGTCTCCCCACTGGGCAGGAAGCCCAATGCAGGACTCAATCCTAGGACCCTGGGATCATGACCTGAGCCGAAGAGAGATGCTTTACTGACTGATCCACCCAGGCATCCCTAGACATAGAGACTTAAACTTCCAAAGTAGTAAGAGGAAGGTGAGGAAATTGAATGAAAAAAAGGCAGGGGGCCCGGAGGGGTCCCAAATTCCGAAAGAAGGCAAGCAGGGATGCGGGGGAGGGATGTGAAAAAGAAAAAGTAAGACAAATAATATAAAATAATTTAGTAACAACAAATCTAAATATATCAACAGTCATAAAAATTGCCTGGGGATTTAGTTAGCTATTTATTTATCTATCTATTTATTTATCTATTTATTTATCTATCTGTTTATCTATCTATCTATCTATCTATCTATCTATCTATCTATTTAAAGATTTTATTTATTTGACAGAGAGAAACACAGCCAGAGAGGGAACACAAGCAGGGAGAGCGAGAGAGGGAGAAGCAGGCTTCCCGCCGAGCAGGGAGCCTGAGATCCCAGATCTCCGGGATCATGACCTGAGCCGAAGGCAGTCGCTTAACCAACTGAGCCACCCAGGTGCCCCTTAGTTAGCTATTTAAAAGAAATGACTATCTTGAGATAAAGTAATCTAAAATCTAGTTCTCTGTTATCAGTGACACATTTAAATACAGAAAGATTGAGAGCAAACAAGTAAATAGCTGGCAGATACTAACCACCAGAAAACCAATAAACCAATGTAGCATATTGATATCAAGCAAAGTAGAATTTTATTTATTTATTTATTTATTTATTTATTTATTTATTTATTTATTTATTAAATATTTTATTTATTTGACAGAGAGAAACACAGCCAGAGAGGGAACACAAGCGGGGCGGGGGGGGGGGGGGAGAGAGGGAGAAGCAGGCTTCCCGCCAAGCAGGGAGCCCGATGTGGGACTCGATCTCGGGTCTCCAGGATCATGACCTGAGCCAAAGGCAGTTGCTTAACCAACTGAGCCACCCAGGTGCCCTGCAAAGTAGAATTTTAGACCAAAAGCATTCATAAAGAAAAAGAGTTATATGAGATTAAAAAGTTCTGTTCACCAGAGACAAAATTTCTAAACTACTGTGTACTAGGTAACAGTCTTAAAGAGTCTAAACCAAAATTGACAGAACCATAGGAGAAATTTCTAAATGCACTAGTATACTGGGAGATTTTATGCACCTCTCTCAGTAATTGATGGATTAAGCAAAATACTTGTATGAATGTATAAGATCGGAACATCAGTTAATAAGGTTGATCTAATATATACATATAAAGTATTAACATGTAATAGTTGAAGCATTTTTTAGACGATATTTATTTATTTGAAAGAGCAAGAGCAAGTCGGGGAGGAGGAACAGAGGGAGAGGTGGAAGCAACTCTGCACTGAGTGCAGAGCCCAGTGTGGGACCTATGACCCAGAGATCATGACCTAAGCTGAAATCGAGAGTTGGGTGGTTAATTGACTGAGTCTCCCAGGTGCCCCTAGTTAAACATTTTTAAGCACTTAAGGAACATTTATGAAAATGGTCTACACGATAAGCCATAAAGCAAGCTTCAAGGACTACAGACTACTTTTTTTCTACAAAGCAATCTCTGTACCCACCTTGGAGCTTGAACCCACAACCCCGAGATCAAGAGTCATACACTCCACTGACTCAGCAAGCCAGTGGCTCCCAGACTCCATTTTGATTTTGTTTTTGTTGGGTTTTTTGACAGTTGATTTTATTTATTTGATAGAGTGCACTTGAGTGCATGAGGGAGGGGCAGAGGAAGAGAGAATCTTAAGCCGACTCTGTGCTGAGCACAGATCCTGATGTGGGCCTCTATCTCATGACCTTGAGACCAGGACCCAAAATTGAGTTGGATGCTCAGCTGATGGTGCCACGCAGGCCTCCCCAACCAGACTACTTTTTTGACTACAGTTACAGTAAAGTTAACCAATGACAGGAAAACTAGGAAACTTTTTCTTTTTGTAAAAGATTTTATTTATTTGAGGGAGAGACAGAGAGGGTACAAGTTGGGGGTTGGGCAGAAGGAGAAGGAGAAGCCACAGTGTGCGGGTGATCCTAGGACCCTGAGTTCATGACAAAGCCAAAGTTAGACACTTAACTGAGAGAGCCCCAGGTGCCCCTAGAAAACTTCTTTATGTCTAGAAATTCATACTACTTCTAAATAGTGCATAAGTCAATGAAGTCACATTAAAACATCCAAAACTAAATAATAAAATCAAAATTTGTAGGATAACACTAAAGGGATATTTATTTATTTTTATTTATTTTTTTTTAAAGATTTTATTTATTTGACAGAGAGAAACACAGCCAGAGAGGGAACACAAGCAGGGGGAGTGAGAGAGAGAGAAGCAGGCTTCCCGCCGAGCAGGGAGCCTGATGTGGGACTCGATCCCGCGTCTCCAGGATCATGACCTGAGCCGAAGGCAGTCGCTTAACCAACTGAGCCACCCAGGCATCCCTAAAGGGATATTTAAAAGGAAATGTTTACAGTAGAAGAAAATGCAGTAGAAGAAAAGCTTAAAATTTGTGAGCTGAACGTCTCAATTAGATAAAGTAATGCAGTAGGGGAAGCAAAGAAATTAAGGGGGAAAAGTATACACAAACGTAGTGAAATTAAAGAGATAGACAGAAATACTAGAAATGAAAAAAGGCATAGCTACTTTTAAAGAGATAAGAAATAATAAACATCTTTATGCCAATATATTTGAAAATTTAGGTGAAATGGAGAGTTCCTAGAAAAGTACAACTTAGGACTTAAGAAAGGAAAAGCCTTAATAGTCTTAGAACTACTAAGTAATTACTGATTTTTAAAACATTACCATTACAAAACCAAACCAAAGTACTAGGCTTAGATTGCTTTATAGGCCGAGTGAGCACATAATTTCAGTAGTGTATGAAATCTGGGGAGGAATGCCTGACTGGCTTAGTTGGTAGAGATTCTTGATCTGGGGGGTCATGAGTTTGAACCTCACATTGGGGGTGTAGAGATTACTTAAAATAAAAAACAGTTGTAACCAAAAACCCCCCAAAATCTTCTGGGGGAAAAAAGAAACAACACTTGGCAGTTTTTGTTATGAGAGTAGCCTAACATTTAAATAAAGCCAAACAGTTTGTAAGAAAAGGAAAATTGTAGGGCATTCACAGTTGTGAATATAGGTACAGAAGTACTGAACAGAATCATTAGGAAACAGAATTCATTAAATACAGAAGTGATAACACTTCATGATCAAGACATGCAAATTTAGATTAACATTAGAAATCAATATAATTTGGCCCACTGCATTATTAAGGGTAATCACAGGCCTAGATAAACATATAGAGGGCATGACCGGGTTTGCCTACAGAATATAATAAGGAGACCTCATGAAATAAAGGGAGAGCTAAAGGTACTAGTTTTACCATGGTCAGGACTGAAGGGAGTGGTTTGGTTTTGCTTTTAAAAGGTAAGGGGCGCCTGGGTGGCTCAGTTGGTTAAGCGACTGCTTTCGGCTCAGGTCATGATCCTGGAGTCCCGGGATTGAGCCCCATATCAGGTTTCCTGCTCATCGGGAAGCCTGCTTCTCCCTCTCTCAGTCCCTCTGCTTGTGTTCCCTCTCTCGCTGTGTTTCTCTCTGTCAAATAAATAAATAAAATCTTTTTAAAAAATTTATAAAAGGTAAGAGACCAGTTGTAACCTTTTTGGTACCAATGGTTAAGAACTAGAAGAGTGCAGAGTGCTAGCACCCTTAAACCTGAATTAAATCAATACAAAGGCTAGAGTGTCCCTAACACAGTAAAAATGCTAGTTTACTTCTATCTCATGTATCTGCTTGGAAAAGCAAAGTTGATTTTTTTTTTTTAATTGCATGGTGGTAATCATAAAATAAAACAAACTTTAAGGGACTGTTCCTTAGACCAGGAAAAAAAAGTTAAAAAAAATAAATAAAAAGGATTAACTACAAAGACTCACTTTGCTTGGTTAGGTGATAGAGCTGTTAAATCTTTCTTTTTTTTTTTAAGATTTTATTTATTTATCTGACAGAAACACAGTGAGAGAGGGAACACAAGCAGGGGAGGTGAGAGAGGAAGCAGCAGGCTTTCCAAAAAAAGCAGGGAGCCCGATGCGGGGCTTGATCCTAGGACACTGGGATCATGACCTGAGCCAAAGGCAGATGCATAGTGACTGAGCCACCCAGGTGCCCCAGAACTATTAAATCTTGATGGGATTCAATTTTTTTAAGTAAAAATATTTTTTAGGGGAGTGGGGATATAAGCTTCCAGTTATGTAATGAATAAGTCATGAGGATAAACAGTCCAGTATAGGGAACTATGATATTATAATAGTATATGGGAACAGATATGGTGAGCATAGCATAATGTATTATTGAATCATTGTGTTGTACAC
>PITA01015490.1:15569-50154 GCA_004023965.1 Spilogale gracilis
GGGAGGGAAAAATGAAAGAAGATGGGACTGGGGAGGGAGACAAACCATAAGAGACTCTTAATCTCAGAAAACAAACTGAGGGTTGCTGGGGGTGGGGGTGGGGGGAACGGATAGGGCAGCTGGGTGATGGACACTGGGGAGGGTATGTGCTGCGGTAAGTGCTGTGAACTGTCTAAGACTGATGATTCACAGATCTATACCCCGAAACAAATAATACATTATATGTTAAAAAAAAAGAAGAAGAAGAAATAAAAGAATATATCATGCCACTTTCATCTGCCCTGAAAAGTTTCTGCTAAAAAATCTGCTCACAGCCTTATGGGGTTTCCCTCAATGTAACTATCATCCAGATATCAAGAAAGGTCAGGTTGTTTACATTGACAATATTAAAAGGAAGGTAATTTTTTGTTAAGCTTTCATTATTCTGTCCTTAAAATTACAAAAGATATTTAGACCTTCTTTCTATATTAATAAATTACCCCCAAAATAAACAGAAACTGTATGATAACAAAGGTATTATTCATATACAAGAGAGGAAATTATACTACCACAGAGATTTGAAGCTTCATTATTAACATATCAGTGAAGCACTGACAGAGGTATGTAATTTGAATGCCATTTTTAAAGAACAGGATTATTCTATTAATTCTTCAGTTTTGTTGCTACCCATCAAACAAAATTGCCATATTACCAGTAGAAATAAACCTTCTCCCTTCAATATTATCATCACTAAGTAAAACATTCACTTTAAACTTTTCAATTATTAAAATATTTAATAAACAAAATGAGTAAATAATGAATAAAATCTTTTTAAGAGCATTCTATCAGAAAAAAACTTAATGTTCATTTATTTCAAGTGCACATGAAACATTCTTCAAGATAGGTCACATGTTAGTCCACAAAACAAATATCAATGAACTAAAAAGATTTAAATCATATCATGTGTCTTTTCCAACCACAGTGATATGAAATTAGAAAGAAATCACAAGAAAAAAAGTCACAAACACATGCAGGCTAAACAACATGCTAAACAACTAATGGTCAATGAGGGAAGTTAAAAAGAAATCTAAAAATATGTGGAGACAAATGAAAATGAAAACACAACAGTCCAAAATCTTTGAGATGTAGAAAAAGCAATTCTAAGGGGGGAAATTTATAGTAATACAGGCCTCCTTCAAGAAATAAGAAGCAGCTTCAAAAAACCCATCTAAACTGATACTTAAAGGAACTAAACAAAGAAGAACAAACTGCAGGTGAATAGAAATAAAATAATAAAAATCAGAGCAGAAATAAATGGCATACAGACTTAAAAAATAGAAAACATCAATGAAACCAAGAACTACTTCTTTGAAAAGACAAATAAAATTGATAATCCTTTAGTCAGACTCATAAAGAAAAAGAGATATGCCTCAAATAAATAAAATCAGAAACAAAAAGAAAGAAGTAGCAACCAACATCACAGATATACAAAGAATTACCAAAAAAAATCACAAAAATGTATATGCCAAAAAATTGGACAACCTAGAAGAAATGGACAAGTTCCTAGGAACATACAATCATCTAAACATGAATGACAAGAGAAAGAGAGAAAGAAAAGAAGAGAGAAAGAAAGAAAGAGGGAAGGGAGGAAAGAAAGGAGGGGAATAAAGAGAGTAAGAGAGAAAGCTCAGGAAGAAATAGGAAATCTGCACAGACAAATTACTAGTAATGAAATTGATTCCGCTGTCAAAAAACTCCTAACAAAAGCCCAAAACTAGATGGATTCACAGGTGAATTCTACTCAACATTTAAAGAAGCATTAATACCTATTCTCTTCAATCTATCCCAAGATAGAAGATGAAGTAAAGCTTCCAAATACAGTCTACAAGACCAGCATTATCATACCAAAACCAAAGATATTACCAAAAAATAAATTACAGGCCAATATCCCTGATAAACATAAATGCATAGATCCCCAAGGGGTTGGGTGGGGGGGCGTGGACAGGGTAATTGGGTGATAGGCATTAAAGAGAGTACTTGATGTAATGAGTACTAGGTGTTATATGCAACCGATGAATCACTAAATTCTACCCCTGACACTAATAATAGAGTATGTGTTAATTAAATTGATTTTAAATAAAAAATTTTTTAAATTAACAAACTGCACACAATATAGCAAAAGGATCATTCACCATGATCAAGTGGGATTTATTCCAGGCATGCAAAGATGGTTCAATATTCACAAATCAATAAACAAGATGCACCACATTAACAAAACAGGCTAAAAATCATATGATCATTTCAGTAGTTGCAGAAACATCATTTGACAAAATACAACATTTATTCATAATAAAAACTCTCAAAGATATGAGTTTAGAGAAAACATACTTCAACATAATAAAGGCCCTATATGAAAAACCCACAGCTAACACCATAGTCAGTGGTGAAAAACTGAAAGCTTCCCTCCAAGATCAGGAAAAAGGCAATGATATCCACTCTCACCACTTTTGTTCAACACAGCACTATAAGTCCTACACACCACAATCAGCAAAGAAAAAGAATTAAAAGGTATCCATATTGGCAAGGACTAAGTTAAACTGTCAGTATTTACAGATTATTATGATACCATATATAATAAGACACCCACCATATACTCCACCAAAAAAAAGTTCTAAAACTGATAAATGAATTAAAGTTGCAGGATACAAAACTAATATACAGAAGTTTGTTGCATTTCTATATACTAATAATAAAGTAACAGAAGGAGAAATCAATAATTTTATTTGTGATCTTATCAAAAAGAATGCCTAGAAATAAACTTAACCAAAGACCTATAAGATAAAAGCTATTTAAAAAAGCACTGATGAAAGAAACAGAAAATAACATAAACAAATTGAAAAATATTCCATGCTCAGGGATTGGAAGAATTAATATTGTTAAAATGTCGATACTACACAAAGTAATTTACAGATTCGGTGAAATCCCTATTAAAATGCCAAGATTTTTCACAGAATTGGAATTACCCTAAAATTTGTATGGAACCACAAAATATCCTGAATAGAGCCAAAACAAACATGAGAAAGAAAAACAGAGCTGGAGGGGCACCTGAGTGGCTCAATCAGTTAAGCATTTGCCTTCGACTCAGGTCATGATCTCTGGGCCCTAGGACTGAGCCCCAAGTCAGGTCCCTGCTCAGTGGGGAGCCTGATTCTCATTCTCTCTCTGCCCTTTTCCTTGCTTGTGCTTGCACTTCCTCTCTCTCTCAAATAAATAAATGAACACTGGGGCACCTGGGTGGCTGAGTCATTAAGCATCTGCCTTCAGCTCAGGTTATGATCTCAGAGTCCTGGGATCGAGCCCCGCATTGGGCTCCCTGTTTCTGAAGGAAGCCTGCTTCTCTCTCTCTCACTTCCCCTGCTTGTGTTCCCTCTCTCACTGTTTCTCTCTGTCGAATAAATAAAATCTTTTAAAAATAAATAATAAAATAAAATAATAAAATAAAATAAAACACACACACACACACACACACACACACACACAAAAGCTGTAGGTATCACCATTCTACATCTCAAGACATTCAACAAAACTGTAGTAATCAAAACAGTGTAGTATTGGCACAAAATCAGACACATAGATCAGCGCAACAGAATAGAAAGCCCAGAAATAAACCCATACTTATGTGGTCAATCAATGACAAAGGAAGCAAGAATATATAATGGTGAAAAGACAGTCTGAGAAAAATGGACAGCTCCATGCAAAAGAATGAAACTGGACCACTTTATTATACCATATACAAGATAATTTCAAAATTGATTAAAAACCTAAGTGTAAGATTCAATAAAACACCTCAACGAAAATACAAGCAATAATTTATTTCACATCAGCCAGAGTAACATTTTTCTAGATATATCTTCTCAGGCAAGGGAAACAAAGGCAAAAACAAACTATGGGGACTACACTATAACAAAAAGCTTTTACAAAACAAAAGGCAACATATTAAACAAGTGAATATATTTCCGAATGATATATCAGATAAGGGGTTAAAATCCAAAATATATAAAGAATTTCTGCAACTCAACATAAAAAAAAAAAAAAATCCAAACAGGTAATGTGATTCAAAAACGGGCAGAATATCTGGAAATGTTTCCAAAGAAGACATACAAAAGGCCAGTGAATACATGAAGTTATGATCAACATCACTCATCATCAGGGAAATGCAAATCAAAACCAAAATCACACATATCAGAGTGGCTAGAATTAAAAAGACAAGAAATAATAAGTGTGGCAAGGATATGGAGAACAAAGAACCCACATGCACTGTTGGTGGGAATGTAAATTGGTACAGCCACTGTGAAAATCAGTCTGGAGGTTCCTCAAAAAATTAGAAATACCACATGATCCAGTATTTCCACTACTGAGTATTTACCCAAAGGGGGGAAAGGCACTAACTTGTAAAGATATATGCACCTCTATGTTGACTGCAGCATTATTTAAAATAGCCAAGAATGCTATTTAAATGCTATTTAAAATAGCACCCCAAGTGTCCATCTGTATATGAACAGATGAAGAAAATGTGATATATACATATATATATATATAAAATGTGATATATACATACATATATATGTATGTATATATAATGAAATATTGCCCAGCTATATAAATGAAAGAGATCTTGCCATCTGTGACTTCATGGATAGATCAAGAGAATTACGTTAAGTGAAATAAATCAGAGAAAGGCAAATACCATATGATTTCACTTACATGAAGAATCTAAAACAAAACAAAACAGAAAAGAGAAACAGAGTACAAATAAATAGAAAAAACTGATGGTTGTGGAGAGAGAAATAGGCAAAAGTGTTAAAGGGGAACAAAAGAGTCAGGCTTGCAAATGATTAATTCACAGGGGTAAAAGGTATGGCACAGAGAATATAGTCAATGATATTGTAACAGCTTTGCATTGTGACTAATAGTAGCTACAATTGTGGGATGTATAGAGGTATCAAACCACTAAGTTGTACACCTGAAATTAATTTTGTGTCAACTATATTCTAATTAAAAAAACATTTAAAAAAGCATAAGAGAAATAAATAACCCATAATATCTATGACAAAAGATTATAATTGAGGCAAACTATACATCTCTGAAAACCTGAGAGGAAAAATAAGGGGAGATTTGCTTTGGAAAATGAAGGTATTCAAAAGCATCCATTTATATTGGGGAACTGAAAAAAATATATGCATGTGCAGGACAGGACACATGCTCACAAAATGCCTGGAAAGACCTGAAATTTTCACCCCTGGCTGATTTCCAGGATGGCACAAACAAAAAGTGTACATTAATGCTGATTTTCCTTTTTAGTTTTTTTTTTTTATGTTCAGTTAGCCAACATATAGTACTTTACTAGTTTTTGATATGGTGTTCAACAATTTATTAGTTGTGTATAACACCCAGTGCTCATCACAACACATGCCCTCCTTAATATCCATCATTCTAATTCCCCATTTGACACCCCCCTCTAAAACCCTCAGTTTGTTTCCTGGAGTCCAGAGTCCATTGTGGATTGTCTCCCTCTCTGATATCTTCCCCTTCAATTTTCCCTCCCTTCCTCTGTGGTCCTCCATATTATTCCTTGTGTTCCACATATGAATGAAACCACACAATAATTGTCTTTCTGTGCTTGACTTACTTCACTTAGCATAGTACCCTCCAGTTCCATCCATGTTGATGTAAATGGTAAGTATTCATCATTTCTGATGGCTGAGTAATAGTCCATGTATATATGGACCACATCTTTATCCACTCATCTGTTGAAGGGCATCTCAGCTCCTTCCAGAGTTTTGCTATTGTGGACATTGCTGCTATGAACATTTAGGGTTTTTTAAAAGATTTTATTTACTTATTTGAGTGAGTGAGAGAGAGAGTATGAGCAGGGGGAGGGGCAGAGGGAGAAGCAGGCTCCCCACTTAGCAGGGAGCACAATGCATGGCTCAATTCCAAGACCCTAGGATCATGACCTGAACTGAAGGTGGAAGCTTAACTGACTGAGCCACCCAATTGCCCACCCCCCCGTTAATGCAGATTTTTATGTAGCCTAAGAGTTTAGGAGTGTCCCAGCAAATAACCAACCCGCAAATACCGAAAGAGTACTTTTGGTTTTATTTTTGGTTTTTATCCTGTTTTTTCTGTTTTCCAAACATGTGTTTGGTGAGATCTCTGGCTCCAACCGCAGTTTGGATGGTACAAAGGTCAGTGGAAATGCTGAACTGCAATGAGTGCCTGCAATTAGCACAATTCAGAGTGTGAGAAGCCAAGTGTCAAAGGCCTAAGTTTTTCAACAAGTAAGTTATAAGGAAAAGAAAAAGGGCAGAAGAAAATCTATATTCAAGAGATTTCAAATTTAAAAAAATGGGTGACACAAACTATAGTGTCTTAGGATGCATATCTGGAAAACAAAGCTATAAAAAAAATGCAAGGAAGTCTTTAACAGAGTCATGGTTACTTTTGAGGGGGAAGGGGGTTGTAATTTGGATGAGTCACAGAGAAGATTTCTGGGATGGAATACCTGACACAGTTTTATATCTTGTCTTGGGTAATAATTACTTTTTAAATTTTGATTAAGCTATAAATTTTTATGCCATTTTTGTTTTATTTTGTAATTAAAATAAAATCAAAGTCAAAGCATGGTGACAGTGGCAGCACAACACCTCCAACTTATAACTACCTTTACTTAGTGACCTATATCCAATTACCATTCATAGAGGCTACCCACACCAGCATATATTACTTTTAATACTGAAATACAATGAGCAGGAGAAATTGTGCTCCTCAGCCTGAGGGCATAAAGCAATTATACCTTCAGGGAGTCAGAACAACTCAGAAAGTTTTTGTCTGCTGCATAATTTTCCCCTGTGCAAAGAGTTATACAAAATACTGCCGTCATAAAAGCAGTTAATTACCAGCACTAATTATGCTTGGGTAGTGACCAAGTTCAACTCAAAGACTTTGTATTGCCAGCCAGAAATCAGTCTGTTATGGGAATTGTCTCCTGGAAACATGTTGGTTTTTCTAGAGTTACTACAGGGACAAATGGTTAATGAGTCACCTGGGGGGTCACATCTCTTTCTGTAAATTACCATTTCCTTCCTCTACATTAAAAAAAAAAGAGCCATGAAGTCAAAAGAATACTCTTGAATAACAAGGGAAAAAATAATAAAAATAATAGGAAGGGAAAAATATTGCAGCATTGCAATGTCCTTCAGCGTTTGAATAACTCCTAACAGCATAAACTAAGGAGGTTCTGGCAGATCAATTTCATTCTATGTATTCTAGCTTTGTGTCTATGTTTATAGTCAACCAAATAAAGCAAACCATTACAGTCACTGCAACCCATCTAAGTTAATATACTGAATACAGAATCACTGTTTAGTATAATAATATTAATTGTACCCCAATTCAACATTATACTCCTTCCCTTCCAGTCCCAAAACCTTTAGGACCCACTTCCAATATATATGTTCAGATTTCTGTTGACATAAATACGTAAAATCTTAGTTCTTTGGTGTGTATTGTATCTTGTCATGAATTGTACTTTGTCCCTGACTCACTGGAGTTTTCTGGGACTTGAGCCTGCTGATAGGACTAGAAATAATGTGAAGAGGTGGGGGCAGGCACTGAGGATTATCAGTAATCCCTCCTATGGCAACCAACTAAGGAGAGGTCATTCTGGTTTTCACATGGCACAGACAAGTCTCTTCAGATAGAGGGGAAAAGATGCTTCCAACGGGAAGGAAAATTGAGAAAACTTTAGAAGTCACAGTTCCTAGATCTATTGGAATCTACCAATATTCCTCATCTTGATTTTCAATGTTTTACCCCTTCCCATCCAACCTCATAACTTTAAGAGACAGTATAAGATTGTAAACTCAAATTACTTTCTAACTCAGCAATTCATGTATTAGGATTTTTTTTAGCCCTCCCAAAGCCATGATCCTGCAGCTACAATAGATAAAATTTCTTTTAGGGCAATCATAGAGGCTTTCTGGTCCCTTACTTGGACCTGAGATAAGAATTTAAAGCCTTGAACTTATCCATTTCTTTCCATCCATCTCCAGTGCACCTGTTTATAAACAATCAACCAAACCCATTATACTATTTTTACTTAATTATTCTATGACAACAATTTTGTGATCATCAACACTCAATTACAAGTTTCTACAAGTGTAATTGATTTAACTGTTTTGCTACTACATGGCAAGGACTATCAGTATCCCCTTTATTACTGACAACAAGGTCATTAATACTTTTAAATCTAATCTAATCAGTGGGGGTGGAGTTAAGATGGCAGAGTATTAAGGGGATCCTGACCTTGCCTTGTCCCTTAAACACAGTTAAAATAAACATCAAATCATTTTGAACAACTAGGAATCAACCTGAGGATTAAGAAAAACAATCTCTACAACTGGAAGGAGAGAATGTGACAGATGCAAGGTTCTGAGATGTGACTTCGGGGAGAAAAAAGCCACAGTGCCAAGGAAGGCTGAGATCTGACAAAAATCTGGGACAGAGACAAAGACATTGTTCACTTTTCTGTGAGGGCCTCCTGAATAGTGGTGGCCAGGATTCCCCTCCCCAGGAAGAGAGGGCAGGGTGACTCAATCTTCCGCCTCACCCCTCACAACCCCCCCATACCCCATCCCCCTCCAACCAGTACTTAGGACCTCAAAGAGAAGCACAGCACCTCTAGGGGTGGCTAGAATAGCTTACATCAAACCCTGCACCCTGTGTCTGAAAGGGACATCTTTTTTTTTTAAGATGTTATTTATTTATTTTAAAAATAGAGATAGGGAGAAGAAGAGAGTAGGGGGAGTTGCAGAGGGAGAGAGATAAGCAGACTCTATGCTGAGTGTAGAGCCTCACTTGGGACTTGATCTCATGATCCTGAGATCTAGATTTGGATGCTCAATTAGCTGAGCCACCCAAGTGTCCCTGGGGCATCCTTATTAGGAGAGCTCTGTAAGCCAGTGCAATGGACCTCAGAAGACCAACACTGACCTTCCACATGTGATCAGGGCAACTGATCACAGAGTGGTCAAAAGCATCAGCTTCAGTTCTGATGGAAATAGGAACAGGTTTGGGGGGGGGTTGGGGTCTTTTTTATTATTTGTTTTATTTATTTTTATTTTTTAATTTTTCCCCAGTATCAGGCTTACAGTTTCTCATTTGTTGGCTTGTTTCCTTTTCTCCTTTCTCTTTCTTTCTTTCTTTCTTTCTTTCTTTCTTTCTTTCTTTCTTTCTTTCTTTCTTTTTATCATGCTTTTATTTCCTCTTTCTTTTTCTCATGTTTCTTTTTCTTTTGACTCTGGCTTACACTTTTTGGTTTGCTTGTTTTCTTGTTCCTTTTCTCTTTTCTTGAATCAAGCCTTTTTTTTTTTCTTTTTTAATCAGGCTTATCTTAACAAACACATCAAAGCACACCTAGTTAAAGGTTCAAACACTCTTCACTGAAAGCAAGGAGGAACTCTGCAGACCTGTGGGAAAGAGCAGCCAAAACACAACAGTAGAGTGCACACAGTTTATACCAGAAACACTTCCTGAAGTGCCAAGCCATGGATGGCATACGACTCTTTCTTAATATATTATTACTTTCAGGAGCATGAAGCATAACAAGCTTTCTTAGCATACAAAAGGCAGAAACCTAGACATAATGACAAAACAGAGGAATTCTTTCCAAAAGAAAGATCAAGAGGAAATCACAGCCAGGGATTTATTCAAAACAGACACAAGCAATATAAATTTAAAACTTATATTTTAAATATAAATAAATTTAAATTTATGAACATAAATTTAAAACAGCAGTCATAAGAATACTAGCTGGGCTTGAAAGAAGCATAGAAGATACCAGAGAAAACCTGGCTACAGAAATAAAAGACCTAAAAACTGGTTAGGCTTAAATAAAGAATGCTGTAACTGAGATGCAAAATAGACTGGATGTAATCACAAGGACAGAAGAATCAGAGGAATGAATAAGTAATATAGAAGATAAAGTTACAGAAAATAATAAAGCTGAAAAGAAAACTATTAGATCACAAATAGAGACTTAGGGAACTCACTGATTCCACAAAGTACAATAATATCCATATCATAGAAGCCCCAGAAGTAGAAGAGCAGGAGAAAGGGGGCAGAAGTTCTCTTTGACCAAACTATGGCTGAGAACTTTCCATACTATGGGGAAGGAAAACTCATTCAATTCCAAGAGGCACAAAAAACTTCCCTCAAAATAAAAAAAACAGGTCAACACCAAGACATATCATAGTGAAACTTGCAAAATACAAAGATAAAGAGAAGATTTTGAAAGCAGCTAGGGACAAAAAGTCCTTAACCTACAAGAGTAGAATATAAGATTAGCAACAGACCTATGCACAGAAACCTGGCAAGCCAGAAGAAATTAGCATGATATATTCAATGTGCTGAAAGGGAAAAATAAGAATACTATATCTAGCAAGGCTATATTTTAGAAAAGAGGAGAAATAAAGAGTTTCCAAGACAAGCAAAAACTAAAGGAATTTGTGAACAATAAATCAGCTCTGCAAGAAATACTAAAAGGGACCCTTTGAGTATGAAAGCAAGACCAAAAGGAACAAAGATTAGAAAGGAAAAAAGACATAGGAACAGTAATTTTACAGGTAATATAATGGCACTAAATTCATATCTATCAACAATCACTCAATATAAATGAACTAAATGCTCTAATCAAAAGACACAGGGTAGCAGAACGGATAGAAAACCAAGACCTATCAGGCGCCTGGGTGACTCAGTGGGTTAAGCTTCTGCCTTCAGCTCAAGTCATGATCTCAGGGTCCTGGGATGGAGGTCCACATCGGGCTCTCTGCTTGGCAGGGAGCCTGCTTCCTCCTCTCTCTTTGCCTGCCTCTCTGCCTACTTGTGATCTCTCTCTCTCTGTCAAATAAATAAATCAAAAATCTAAAAAAAAAATAAAAATAAAACCAAGACCTATCAATATGCTTCTTACAAAAGACTCATTTTTGATCCAAAGACATCTCCAGATTGGAAATGAGGATATGAAAAATCACTTGTCTGCCAACAGACATCAAAAGAAAGCTGACATAAATACTTATGTCAGACAAACTAGACTTTAAACCAAAGACTATAATACTAGGCAAAAAAGGATACTATATCATAATAAAGAGGTATTTCCAACAAGATCTAACAATTGTAACTATTTATGTCCCCCAAGTTGGGAGCAGCCAAATACGTAAATCAATTAATAACAAACTTAAAGAAACTCACTGATAATAATACAATAATAGTAAGGGACTTTAACACCCCTGCTCACGGCAATGGACAGATTATCTAGCAGAAGATCACAAGGAAACAAGGGCTTTGAATGGTGCACAAGAGCAGATGGATTTCACAAATGTTCAGAACATTTCATCCTAAATCAGGAGAATACACATTCTTCTTGACTGCACACTGAACGTTCTCCAGAAGAGATCACATACTGGGTCACATACAGGTCTCAATCAGTACAAAAAACACTAAGATCATACAGTGCATATTTTCAGACCATAATGCTATGAAATTTAAAGTCAACTACAAGAAAAAATTTGGAAAAACCATAAATACATGGAGGTTAAAAAGAAACCTACTAAAGAATAGTTCAACCAGGAAATTAAAGAATTAAAAAATTACATTGAAGCAAATGAAAATTAAAACATTACAGTCCAAAACCTTTGGGATGCAGCAAAGGTGGTCCTAAGAGGGAATTATATAGCAATACAGGCCTTCCTCAAGAAGCAAGGACACTCTCAACTACACAAGATAACTTGAGACTTAGAGAAGCTGGGAAAAGTACAACAAATAAAGCCTAAAACCAGTAGGAGAAGGGAAATAATTAAGAACATATCAGAAATAAATGGCAGAGAAATGACAAAAATAGAACAGATTAATGAAACTAGGAGTTGGTTTTCTGAAAGAATTAAAAGAATTAATAACCATGTAGCCAGATTTATCAACAGAGAAAGTAACCAACAGATAAAATCACAAATGAAAGATATCACAACAACACTGTAGTAATACAATTATAAGAGAATATTATAAGGAATTTTACGCCAACAAAATGGGGACTCTGGAAGAAATGGATAGATTCCTAGGAACATACAGACTACCAAAAACAGGAAAAACTAGAAAATTTGAACAGATTCTTAACCAGCAAAGAAATTGAATCAGTAATCAAAGACCTCCCAACAAATAAGAGTCCAGGGCCAGATGGCTTCCCAGGGGAATTCCACCAAATATTTAAAGAAGAATTAATACCTATTCTTCTGAAGCTGCTCCAAAAAATGGAACGGAAGTAAAACGTCCAAACTCATTCTATGAGGCTGGTATTACCTTGATTCCAAAACCAAAGACACCATTAAAAAGGTGAATTACAGACTGATATCCCAAATGAACACAGATGCCAAAATTCTCACCAAGATACTAGCCAATAGGATCCAACAGTCCATTAAAAGGATCATTCACCATGATAAGTGGGATTTATTCCTGGGCTTCAGTATCCACAAAATAATCAACATGACATACCACATTAATAAGGAAGGATAAGAGCCATATAATCTTCTCAACAGATGCAGAAAAAGTACTTGACAAAATACAGCATCCTTTCTTGATAAAAAGACTCCACCATGGAGGGATAGAGGAAATATATCTCAATATCATAAAAAGCCATATTAAAAAAAAAAACTCAGAGCAATTATCAGCCTTGATGGGGAAAAACAGAGTGTTTTTCACTTAAAGTCAGAAACATGACAGTGATGTCCACTCTCACCATTGTTGTTCAACAAAGTACTGGAAGTCCTAGCTTCAGCAATCAAACAATAAAAAGAAGTAGAACACATCCAAATTGGCAAGGAAGAACTCAAACGTTCACACTTCACAGACAAAGTGACATTCTATGTAGAAAACCTGAAAAACTCCACCAAAAAATTGCTGAAACTGATTCATGAATTCAGCAAAGTCTCAGCATATAAAATCAATGTAGAGAAATCTGTTGTATTTCTATGCACCAATAATGAAGCACCAGAAAGAGAAATCAACAGAATTTACAATTGCATTTACAATTGCACATTGTAAACACAAATACAGTCCCATTTACAATTGCACCCAAAACTGTAAGAAACCTGGCAGTAAATCTAACTAAAGAAGTAAAACATCTATACTCTGAAAATTACAGAACACTTGTAAAAGAAATTGAGGAAGAAACAAATAAATGGAAAAACATTCTTCACTGATTGGAAGAACAAATATTGTTTTTTTGTTTTTTTTAAAAGATATTATTTATTTATTTGACAGAGAGAAACACAGTCAGAGAGGGAGCACAAGCAGGGGGAGTGAGAGAGGGAGAAGCAGGCTTCCTGCCGAGCAGGGAGCCCGATGTGAGGCTCGATCTCGGGTCTCCAGGATCATGACCTGAGCCGAAGGCAGTCGCTTAACCAACTGAGCCACGCAGGCGCCCCAACAAATATTGTTAACATGTCTATACTACTCAAAGCAATCCACACATTCAGTGAAACCGCAATAAAATTAACACCAGTATTTTTCACAGAGCTAGAATAAAGTATCATAAAATTTGTATGGAACCATAAAAGATCCCAAATAGCCAAATTAATGTTGAAAAAGAAAAGCAAAATGGGAGGCACCACAATCCCAGACTTCAAGCTCTATTACAAAGCTATAATCATCAAGACAGTGTGCCACTGGCACAAAAACAAACACGTAGATCAATGGAACAAAATAGAGAACCCAGAATTGGACCCACAACTACATGGTCAATTAATCTAAAACAAAGCAGGAAAGAATATCCAATCGAAAAAAGACAATCTCTTCAACAGTGTTGGGAATATTGGACAGGCATGTGCAAAAGAATGAAACTGGACCACTCTCTTAGTCTATACACAAAAACAAATTCAAAAAGAATGAAAGATCTAACTGTAAGACAGAAAACCATCAAAATCCTAGAAGACAACACAGGAAACAACCTCTTTGACCTCGGACACAGCAACTTATTGCTAGACACATCTCCAGAGCCAAGGGGGAAAAAAGCAAAAATGAACTCTTGGGGCTTCACCAAGATAAAAACCTTCAGCACAGTGAAGGAAACAATCAACAAAACTAAAAGGCAACCTATGAGGGTAACAGGGTGGCTTAGTTGATTAAGGGTCTGCCTTTGGCTCAGGTCATGATCCCAGGGCCCTTGGATCAAGTCCCGCATTGCACTCCTTACTCAGGAGAGAGTGTGCTTCTTCCTCTGCCAGCCGTTGCCCCTGCTTATGATCGATCTCTCTCTCTCTCTCTCTCTCTCTCTCTCTCTCCCTCTCCCTCTCCCTCTCCCTCTCCCTCTCTCTCTCTCTGTCAAATAAGTAAATAAAATCTTTTAAAAATTAATTATTTTTTAAAAGGCAACCTCTGGAATGAGAGAAGATACTTGCAAATGACATATCAAATAACTGGTTACTGTCCAGAATCTATAAAGAACTCATCAAAATCAATACACACACACACACACACACACACACACACACACACACACAAATAATCCAGTTATGAGATGGGCAGAAAACATGAACAGACATTTCTCCAATGAAGATATTAAAAATAACTAATAGACACATGAAAAATGCTCAATATCACTCATCATGAGGGATATACAAAATCATGTATATATCAAAATCATGAAAGCTCACACTGGTCAGAATGGTTAAAATTAACAACTCAGAAAACAAAAGGTGTTGGCAAGTATGTAGACAGATGAACATGGGGAGGGGAAGGGAAGGAAAAATAAGATAAAAACAGAGAGGTAGGCAAACCACAAGAAACTCTATATTTAAGAGAACAAACTGAGGGTTGGAGGGTTGCTGAAGGGGAGGTGAGTTGGGGGATTGGCTAAATAGGTGATAAGTATTAAAGAGGGCACTTGTTACAGTGAGTACTGGCTATTATATCTAGTGATGAATCACTAAATTCTACTGCTGAAACCAATATTACACTATATGTTAACTAACTTGAATTTAAATAAAACTAAAATAAATAAATCAATGAATCTAATCTGATCAGAAAACTAATTTCCAAATAAAATAACACTGGAGCACCTGGGTGGCTCAGTAGATTAAGCATCTGATTCTTGACTTTGTCTCTGGTAATAATCTCAGGGTCACGAGATTGAGCCCTGTCTCAGCTCCACACTCAGTGGGGAATCTGCTTGATAGTTGTTCTCTCCCTCTTCCTCTACCCCCACTTGCTCACTCTCTCTCTAAAATAAATCTTTAAAATATGTAATTTTGAGAACTCACTCCCTATTCTTTGTAATGTGATTAACATATAAAATTACATTAGTTTCATGTACAATCTAATGATTCAATATTTGTATATATTGCAAAATGAGCACAGTAAGTCTAGTAATCACCACACATAGTTTTTTCCTCTTGTGATGAGTAATTTTAAGATCTACTTTTTTAGCATCTTTTAACCCACAATACAGTTTTAGCAACTATAGTCACTCTATGCTCTATATTTATATTCCTGGGACTTATTTTAAAACTGGAAATTTGTTCCCTTTGACCACCTTCACCCATTTTGCGTATACTCTACTCCCAACCTCTGCCTCTGGCAAGTGTCAATTTGTTCTCTTTATAATTTTATTTGTCAGATTCCACATATGCATGATATCATAACTATTTATCTTTCTCTGATTTATTTCACTTTACATAATGTCCTTAAGGACCATGCCTGTTGTCACAAATGGCAATATATCCTTCTTTTCATGGTTGAATAATATACCATTGTGTATAAACGTCCGTGTTCTTTATCCATTTATCCTTTGATGAACACTCAGGTTGCTTCCATGTCTTAGCTATTATGAATAATGCTGCAGCAGACATGGGGGTACATATATATTTTTGAGTTAGTATTTTCATTTCCTTCAGATATATACCCAGTAGAATTGCTAGATCACATGGCAGTTCTAGTTTTAATTTTTTGAGGAACCTCTGTACTGCTTCCCATAGTGGCTGCATCAACTTACATTCCCACCAACAATTCACAAAGGTTCCCTTTTCTCCACATTCTTACCAATACTTGTTATCTCATATTTGATATGTATATCATTAGAATAATAGCCATTCTAATAGGTGTGAGGTTATATCTCATTGTGATTTTGATTTGTGTCTCCCTCATGATTCATGGTGCTAGGCAGCTTTTCATGTGCCCAATGTGTCTTTAGAAAAATATCTATTCAAATCCTCTGTCCATTTTTAATCAGATTTTTTTTCCTATTGAGTTCTGAGTACATATTTTAGATATTAGCTTTATTAGTTATATAACTTGAAAATATTCTTTCTCATTCTGTAGGTTACCTTTCCATTTAGTTGATATTTTCTTTTGCTGTTAAGAGCCTTTTTGGTTTGAGCATCTGGGTGGCTCAGTCTGTTAAGCATTTGCCTTCAGCTGAAGTCATGATCTCCGGGTCCTGCGACTGAACCCTGCATCAGGCTTCCTGTTCAGTTAGGAGTCTGCTTCTCCTTATCTCTCTCTGCCCCTCCCCACTGTTTTACTCTTAAATAAATAAAATCTTTATTTAAAAAGTCTTTTTGTTTGACATAGTCCTACTTACTTAATTTTGCTTTGCTGCTTGGACTTATGCTATCATGTCCAGAAAATTGCTATGGAGACTAATATCAAGGAACTTCTTCCCTGTTTTTACTTCTAGTTTTATAGTTTCAGCCTTATATTTGAATCTTTAATCCATCTTGAGTTAATTTCTGTATATTTTGTAATATAGGATTCCAATATCATCTTTCTGCATGAGGTTCTCCAATTTTCAGCACCATGTGTTGAAGAGACTGTAACAGTTTGCTTTATTTGGTTTACTTCAAACTTAGACCCAAAATTAGCAAACAAAGAATGAAGCTGATCTGCCAGAACTTCCTTAGTCTACTACAGAATATACTCAAAAGCTGAGGGAGACTGCAGTGCTGCTTACTTGTTTTCAACCATGTTCCCTGTGAAAAACCAGAGAACAATCCCTTCATCAAGGGTGTAAAAAAAAAACTGTGAAGGAAGTTCTAGCATTCTGGAAAAGCTCTACAATTGTAATTTGCATATAGCCAAGCACTATCCTCAAACTTGGCTCCCTAACTTCAATAGGAATGGTGGGATAACTGGGGGATCAGTGGTCAAGAGGCAGCACTTAATGGCCAGACACAAAATTGGTTCATATCATAATACACAACAAAACCAAAGCAATAATAAAATAGTTCGACCTGACAACACCCTTGGCATTAGGTAATTAATCATGGTGTTTCTGGAACAAAAAAAAAGTGGGTAGCCTATTAAAAGTCTTCTGTTTTGTATGAAAAGAAAATCTGTGTCTGGGTGAAAAAAAATGTGACAAATAAGAGCAGTAGAGATTCACATTGCTTGAGAATTTCCAGACTTGAGTGAATTAACAAGTAGAGCTCTTTGAATAAAAATAATACTGGGTCTACTTAAAGAAGGACCTTAGTACAGGGCAAAAACAAAGTACACAGTAAATATTTCTCATAGATTTTCCTAAAGCTAGCATCATTTACCAGAGTGATGTAAATCATGGAAGGAGAATTAATCAGACTTTGGGGCAATTTCTGAACACTAGCTCTGAATTTACACTTATTTCTGAAGACTCAAAATATTACCGTGGTCCACCAGGTAAAGGAAGGTCTAATGGAGAGATTAAGTGAAGGGAGTTTTGCTTGATTCGTCTCACAGTGGGCCCACCAGGTCCCAACCCATTCGGGTTATTTCATGACTTCTTAAGTTTATGGCTGGAATAGACATACTCCACAAATGGAAAAATCTTAGCAATGGTTCTCTAATACATGGGCTATTATGAGTATTATACAAATTATTATAGTATCAGTGGCCTAGTATAAGCCAATGGAACTGTCTCATCATACCAAAAAAGAAAGCTAGAAACAATTCCAAATTCCTGGAGCAATTTCAAAGATCAGTGACACCACTGTGGACTTCAAAGATGTAAGATTGGTGATCCTTACCATATCTTTATTAAAATCACCTCTTAGCCTGTGCAAAAGTCAAATGAATCTTAGGGAAAGACAGCTGACCGAGTGGTCATTTAAGTGCAACTTCTGTTCTACATGCATTTAATTACTCTGACAACCAGTAGGCAGTTATTAATCTAGCAAATAGTTTTATCTCTATACCTATTAGCAAGGATTATCATAAGCAGTTTGCTTTCAACAGCCAGAGCCAAAAATAAATCTTCACAGCCCTATCATAGAGTATACCAGCATTCCAAGTCTTACCTTACAATCTAATTTGCAAGGAATTTCATTGCTTCTCCATTCTAAAGAACATCAGGATGTCTCATTATTATTGTTAGTGTGTCAATTAGACCTGCTGAGCAAAAAGTAGCAACTTCTTTAGATACCTTGGTAAGATACACATGTATATCACAGAGAGGAAAATAAATCTAAAAAATATTCATGGGGTTGTCACCTCAGTAAAATTTCTGAATGTATAGTGGTCTAAGGATGGCCAAGTTATCTTATACAAAGTGGGCAAGTTGTTGAATCTTATACTACTGCTTCAACTACTAATAAAAAGGCATAATTCTCTGTACCACTTAATATTTTAGAGGTAACATATGCCTCATTTTGGCATAGTATTCCAATCTAATAATCAATAACTCAAAAATATTTCTAGTTTTGAATAAGACATAGAACCAGAGAAGGCTCTACAACAGTTTAAGACTGTCTTGAAAGCTTCTCTGACACTTCGTCCCTCTGATCAGGCAAATACTATAAAGACTGTAAAAAATATAGGAACACTGAATTATGCCTTGGGAAGTTCATTGTGGGTGAATCACAAACTCAGACCTTTACACTTTGGGACCACACATATGCCATTTTCTAGATATACTAAATCCACTTTTGAGAAAGAACTTTGAGCTTGCTTCTAGGCCCTGAGAGAGACTGAACATTTGAACATGTGTCACCAAGACACCATGAAATCTGAGCTTTCCAACATGAACTTGACATTGCAACCCAAAAAGTATAAAGTTGGATGTGCGCAGTAGCGTTCCATAATCATATGGAAGTGGTGCATAGGGTCATCAGATCTTAAAGACATAACTTTCATGAGCAAGTCATCCAAATTCCCATGGTACATATTCCTGCCACATTACCTTCTCTGTCCACCCACACCTAAAACCTCATAAGGAGTTACCTCTGAAGCAGTTGACTGAAAAAGAAAAAAACAGGGCTTTTTAAATAGATGATTCTTCATGATTTGCTAGTGCTAGTAGCATTTATTACAAGATAAATTCTTTGTTTTATTGAAATGCCCCTTACATCTAACATTTTACCTCCAAAGGTCTAACATTTATGGACTTCAAACACAAATACCAGTAGCTTTGGTTGTCATCCTCAAAACTAAAAACAACTCCCACCAAATTTAAGGAAGATTGTACAGTAGGCAATTACTAATAGCTCTTTCATTAATTGTTACTGTTACCTACCAACTTTTCTTTCCATCAACAGAGCCTCATAGAGGTTATGTTTGCTCTTTCACGAAGCATTTTTAACACCAGTTAATCATGGTATTGGCATTATCCTCCCAGATTTTTTCTCTAATTAAAATAATCAAACACCTATAAATTGCCACCAGAGGGCATCCTATACTACTCAAAATTTGCAGCTGTAATTATTTAGATTTAAGGGTAACTCTTCAAAATAAATATTCCTGGAGACATGCAACTAAATTTTGGACCATCAAAATTTGAAAAATACATCAGAAATCTCTTATTCTTGGTTATTTATAAAATAAGAACAATGCAAGGCCTAAGTTAGGTCATGCCTGAACTGCTTTTGTATCCATTCAAACTTCTTGCAGACTTCCTTAGCATAAACTTAGTGTTTGCCAGCAGAGTTCTTTGTGTTTAATTAATAGACTTTATTTTTATAACAGTTTTAGATTCACAGTAAAAGTGTGCAGAAAGTACACAGTTCCCACATAACCCTCTAACACATGCACACCAAACTCCCCTACCACCAACATCATAAGCTATGTTTCATAATGATTGATGAAAAACACTGACACATTATTGACATAGTTTACATTAGGGTTCACTCTTGATGTTGTATATTCTATAGGTTTTGACAAGTGTATTTTTTTTCCATTTTGATAGCATCATTCAGAACAGTTTCCCTGCCTTAAAGATGCCCTATATTCCACCTATTGACCCTTCCTTTCTTCCTCCAACCCCTGATCTTTTTCCTCCAGAGTTTTACCTTTGCCAGAATGTCATATAGTTGGAATCATACAACATTTAGCTTTTTCATATTGACTTAATCCACATAGTAATAAGACTTTAAGATTCTTCCATGTCTTTTTGTGTATTGATAGCTCATTTATTTTTAGCACTGAAGAATATTCCATTGTATAGATATATCACAGTTTGTTTGCACATCCACCTAAGCAAAGGGTATATTGGTTGCTTTCAGTTTGGGCAATTATTAATAAAGCTCTATAAACATTCATTACAGGTTTTTGTGTGAACATAAGTTTTCAAACTCATATGAGAAAATACCAAGGTGCATAACTACTAGATGGTATGTTGGAGAGTATATGCAATTTTGTAAGAAACTGCGAAACTGTTTTTCCAAAGAGCCCTGTTGTACTACTTACTCAGCATTTGGTTTCACCAATGTTTTGAATCTTGGCCATTCTAATAGGTGTATGGTGGCATCACATTGCTTTATTTTACAATTCCCTGATGAATGATGTTGAGCATCTTTTTATACTCATTTTCTTAACTTTTTCTATCTCATAATTTATGTGTACTTTCTCCAGCTTAATTGAGGTACAAATGAAATTTAAAATTGTATATATTTAAGCTTTACAACATGACATTTTGATATAGATATACACTGTGAAATGATTACCATAATCAAGCTATTAACATATCACCTCAGTTACCTTTGCATGTGAATGTATGAGAAGACTTAAGTTATACTCACTCTGCTAGCAAATTTCATTTATACAATATAGTATCATTACTATAGACCCCTTGCTATATATTAGACCACCAGAATATATTCATCCTAAATAACTTGAGCTTTGCTCCCTTTGACCAGCATCTGCCTATTTCCTCTATTCCCTGGATCCTGGCAACTGTGGGTTCTTCTATTGGTTCAAAATTTTAGATTCCACATATAAGTGACATCAAAAAATATTTCCTTTCTGTGCCTGGATTATTTCACTTAACATAGTATCCTTCTGGTATATCCATGTTGTCACAAATAATTGGACTTCTGTCTTTTTTGAAGCTCAATAATATTTATATTTGAAGCTCAATAATATTCCTGCGTGTGTGAGAGAGAGAGAGAAAGAGAGAGAGACATTTTTGTTACCTACTCATCCATCAAAAGATACTTAAGTAGTTTCCATATCTTGACAACTGTGAAGAATGTTGTAATATTGTAATAAACACGGAAAGTCTGTCATCTCTTCAAGATACTGATTTGGTAGTTCTATTTTTAATTCTTAAAGAATTTCCATACTGTTTTCCATGATAGCCATACTAATCTATATTCCCACCAACAATGTACAAGAGTTCCCTTTTGTCTATATTCTTGCAAATAGTTGTATTTTGCCTTTTTGATAATAGCCATTCTAGTAAGTATGAAGTAATATATCACTGTGGTTTTCATTTGTATTTCACTGATGATTAGTGATACTGGCCACTTTTTATATACCTACTAACCATCAGGAAGTCTACTTTTGAGAAATATCTCTTCAAGATATTTGCCCATTTTTTTTAAGATTTTATTTATTTGACAGAGAGAAACACAGCGAGAGAGGGAACACAAGCAGGGGGAGTGAGAGAGGGAGAAGCAGGCTTCCTGCCGAGCAGGGAGCCCAACGTGGGGCTCGATCCCAGGACTTCGGGATCATGACCTGAGCCGAAGGCAGTCGCTTAACCAACTGAGCCACCCAGGCGCCCCTATTTGTCCATTTTTTAATCAAGTTATTTATTTTCCATCTGTTGAGTTGTAGGTGTTCCTTATATACTTAGATGGATATTAACCCCTTATCAGACTTACAGTTTGTAAGTATTTTTCCCAATTCCATGAATTGTCTCTAAAAACTCTTGATTATTTTTGTCACTGTGCAGAAGCTTTTTATTTTGATTCAATCCCATCTGTATATTTTTTTATCTTTATTGCTTATGCTTTGGATGTCATATTGTTTTAAAATCATGCCTAGACCAATGTCAAGAAGCTTTTATCTTTTCTTTTGGGCCTTTCCCTGATTTTATAGTTTATGCTTTGTCTTTAACCCATTTTGAGGGTTGTTTTTTTTTTATCAGGTATGAAATAAGAATTTAATTTCATTCTTCTGAATGTGATATCCAATTTTCCCACCACCATTTATTGAAGAGACAATCATTTCCCTATTGTGTATTCTCTGTGTCTTTGTCAAGGATTACTTGGCCATATATTTTTGGTTGTATTTCTGGGCTCTCTACTCAACTGGTCCATTTATCTGCTTTTATGCAAATATCATACTGTTTTGATTACTACAGCTCTGTAATACGGTTTGAAATCAGACAGTGTGATGCCTCCAGTTTTTGTCTTCTTGCATAATACTGCTTTGGTTATTCAGGATCTTTTGTGGTTCCACACAAATTTAGGATTATTTTTTCCATTTCTGTGAAAATGCCATTTGAATTTTTATAGGATTACACTGAATCTACAGATAATTTTGGAAAGTATGGACATTTTAACAATATTTTCCAATGCATGAGCATGTCTTTACATTTATTAGTGTCTTTTCAATTTCTTTCATCATTGACTTAAAAGTTTTCAGGGATAGATCTTTCACCTACTTGGTTAAATTTATTCCTAAGTATGTTATATTGTTTGATGGCATTATAAATGGACTGTTTACTTCATTTCTTTTTAAATAGTTCTTTGTGGGGCACCTAGGTGACTCAGTTAAGTTTCCAACTCTTGATCTTGGCTCAGGTCATGATCTTAAGGTTGTAAGATCAAGCCCCACATCAGGCTCTGCACTCAATGCAGAGTCCACTTGAGATTCTCTCTTTCTCTTTCTCTCTCTCTCTCTCTCCCTGTGCCACTCCCCCACTCACATGTTCACTCTAAAATTTAAAAAATTAAATAGTTTTGTTAGTATATAGAAATGCAAGTGATTTTTGTATGTCAACTTTGTATCTTGCAACTTTATTGAATTGATTTATTATTTCTAAGTTTTTTGGTGGTGTCTTTAGGCTTTCTCATATATCATGTCATCTGCAAATAGAGACAGTTTTATTTCTTCCTTTCTGATTTGGATTTCATTTCTTCCTTTCTGATTTGGATTTCATTTCTTTTTCTTGTTTAATTGCTCTGGCTTAACTATGTTAAATAAAAGTGGCAAGAGAGCGTATTTGTCTTATTCCTGATCTTAGAAGAAAAGCTTTCAACTTTTCACTATTGAGTATCGTATTATTTGTGTATTTGTAATATGGCCTTTATCAAATTAAGTTACATTCCCTCTATGCCTAATTTGTTGTCTTTATCATGAAAGGATATATTTGGTCAAATCCTTTTTTTAGTACCTATTGAGATGATATGATTTTTATCCTTCATTCTGACAATATGTCACATGTATTGATTTGCATATATTAAATCATCCTTGATCCCAGAAATAAATTCTACTTGATTATGGCATATAATTTTTTAACATGCTGTTGAATTTCATATGCTAATATTTTGTTGAGAAAGTTTTCATATATATTCATAAGGAATATTGCCTATAGTTTTCTTTTCTTCTACTGTCATGATCTAGCTTTGGTATCAGACTAATGCTGTTCTAGTAGAATGAGTCTGAGAATATTCACTCCTCTTCAAATTTTTAGAAGAGTTTGAAAAGGTTTATTATTAAGTTTTCCTTAAATATTTGATAAAATTAATTAGTGAAGTCATCTCATCCCAGATTTTTTGTTGTTGTTGTTGGAAGGTGTTTGGTTACTGATTTAATCTTTCTCATTATTGGCCTACTCAAATTTTGTTATTTTTTTATGATTTAGTCTTTGTAGGTCATATAGTTCTAGAAATTTGTCTATTTCTTCTAGGTTATCTGATTTGTTGCAGTGTTATTTTTCATAATACCTGTCATACTTTGTATTTCTATGGTATCATTTACCATGTCCTCTTTCATTTGTAATTTTACTTATTTGTGTCTTCTTTTTATTATTACTCTAGCAAAAGTTTATTCATTTTTTTTATCTTCTCAAAAAAGTTTTTTATTTCTTTTAAGATTTAAGTCCAAGTTAGCTAACATATAGTGTAGTTTTAGTTTCAGGACTAAAATTTAGGGTTACATCACTTGCATATAACACCAGTGCTCATTATAACAAGTACCCTCCTTAATACCCATCACTGATTTGCCCCAGCCTTTCATCCACCACCCCTCCAGCAACCCTCATTTTGCTCTCCTAACTGTAGTCTTTTATGGTTTGCCTCCCTCTCTGTTTTTATCTTATTTTATTCTTCCTTCCCTTCCTCTGTATTCATCAGTTTTGTTTCTTAAATTCCACATGGGTGAAATCATATGATATTTGTCTTTCTCTGATTGAGTTATTTTGTTTAGCATAATACCCTCTAGTTCCATCCATGTTACTACAAATGGCAAGATTTCATTCTTTTTGGTCACTGAGTAATATTCTATTGTACAGATGTATATACTGCATCTTCTTCATGTATAGTTGCCAAAGTGAGCACTGAATGAACACCATGAATACAACTAGATAATTATCAAATCAGCCTAGATAGGCCATAAATTGACCTGAAGACTGGAAGAACAAACTCCACAATTAAAGGCAGAGAAGAGGCCACATCAAAGAAGGTAGGAAGTGTGGAGCTATAGTTTGGAAGATAAACAAATCATTGTTGCTGCAGGGGAGGGAGCCACAGTCACAAAGAAGGGGAAAAAACAGACTAGCACACAAGGGAGCACGGGGGGGATAAATCCGCAAAGCACATGGCTTGGAAATCTGAAGGGTCTGAATTTCATGAGTTCTTGCAACCATGGAGTCTTAAAGCTTTGAGTTTTAAAGGTCAGTGGGTGTGGCTAGGATAGAGCCTAGGGAGCACTGCTCCGCTCCAGGACAAAAGGCAGGCAAATAAGCCACTGGCCTAAGACACGGAAATAGCAATCTGAGGAGTGCCTCAGGCACAGAGTGAGAAGGTTATTCACTCATCCAAGAGTACATCCCAAAGAGGCAGCATTCACTGAAAGATCCCTCTGGGAATAAACGAACTGGCAGGTGCCATTTGCTTTCCCTGCCCATCAGCATAAGCACAGGGGCCCCCACAGGAACTTTTGCTACCTAACTTGCTTACACCAAGCCCTGCTCTACAAAATCCTCCACCACACCCTAATTCCCCATCACCCCCACACCGGCACACTTCAGTGGAACCATGTCTCTCCCAGTCACACTTGTTTCAGTCTCAGACCAGTGGGCCCTCTACCCTAGAAGACCAGCCCAAACCTCTATTCACTGTATCTCCCAACTCAGAAGTTCTGCAGAGCCTCAGCTCTAGTGGTGTTGGTGACAGATACCATTTCACAAGCAGACCAGAGCACACCTAGTTAAAACATGGTACATTCACGTCAGAGACTACACACTACCCACAAGTAAGGAGAGCCTCTGTAGACAAGTGGCCCAAAAGATAGAGCAGCCAGGACAAAAGAGTAAACACAACATACCCTGGAGACATTTCCAGAAGCACCAGGCACTGGGGAACAGGGGATACTACACAACAGAGCAACACAGGATCTCTTCTTCATAATGCCATCATTCACAAGAACAGGAGCTATAGCTTACATTCTTGACCATAGACAGACACAAAGACTTAGACAGGAGACAAAGTTTTAAACACAAGACAGAGAAGGCAGAGAAATTTATCCCAAATGAAATAACAGGACAAAGCCATGCCAGAGATCTATATGAAAGAGATACAAGTAACATTCCTGAGAGATAATTTAATGATCATAAGGATACTCACTGGACTTGAGAAAAGAGTGGAAAACTTTTCTCAAGAGAAAAGCCTTAACTTTGAGAGAGCCTTAACACAGAGATAAGGAATAACATAGAAGAGATAAAGGGCTTAAAAATGAGAGCATGAGAGCCTTAACACAGAGATATGGAATAACATAGAAGAGATAAAGGGCTTAAAAATGAAATAAGAAACATACCTGACGGAATGAACAGCTGGCTGGAAAAAGCAAAGGAATGAATTGGTGACCTACAAGATAGAGTGATGAAAAGTAATTAAGCTGAACAAAGGAGAGAAAAAAAGGATTATTCAAAACAATAATTGACTTAAGGAACTCTTTGAATCCATCAAACATAATAACATTCATATTATAGGAGTCCCAGAAGAAGAAGAGAAAAGGGAGCAGAAAATCTATTTGAAGAAACAACAGTTGAAAACTTCCCTAATGTTTACATTCATTCTTTAGAATGAAACAGCTATCCGGATCCAGGAAGCAATTCTCATCAAAATCCCATACCAAGATATATTATAATTAAGATTGCAAAATTTAGTGATTAAAAAATCTTAAAAGCCACAAGACTAAAGAAGTCATTAATTTATAAAGGAAAATCTATAAGACTAGCAGGAGATTTTTCAAAAGAAACTCCAAGTCAGAGTGAGTAGCATCATATGTTCAAAGTGCTGAACTGGAAAAATATGCAGTCCGAAATACTCTTTCTAGCCAGGCTATCATACAGAATAGAAGGAGCCATAGAGTTTCCCAGAAAAGCAAAACTAAAGGAGTTTGTGACTACTAAACCAGTCCTGCAAAAATCAGTCCTGCAAGAAATACTAATGGAGACTCTGAATGGAAAGGATAGAACAAAAGTGACCATATAAAAGTGGAAAACATAAAAGCAGTGAAAATGAATATTTCTGTAAAAAAGAACACACAAAAAAATTAAATATACTAACATATACCTAAAACACAAGAGGAAGAAGAGCAAAGAATGAGTTCAAACTGAAATGACATCAACTTAATATAGACTTCTATATTCAGAAGAGGTTACATACAAAGGTAACCATACATCAAAAACCACTAATAAACATGCAAAGAGAGAAGAGAAAAAAATCTAAATATATCACTAAAGAGAATCAATGAAACAAGAAAGATAAGATCAGAGACAATCTTCTGAACCACAAAACAAGTAACAAAATATCAATAAATACCTATCAATAATATATTTCATGTAAATGGACTAAACACCCCAATCAGAAGGCATAGGGTGACAGAATTGATTTAAAAAAACAAGACTAATCTATAGGATGTCTATAACAGACTCATTTTATTTTTTTAAAGATTTTATTTATTTATTTCTCAGAGAGAAAGAGCAGAAACAGGGGGGATGACAGGCAGAGAGAGAAGCAGGATTCCCCGAGAGCAAGGAGCCCAATGTGGTGCTCAATCCCAGAACCCTGGGATCATGACCAGAGCTGCTTCACGGACTGAGCCACCCAGGTACCTCACAGACTCTTTTTAGACCTAAAAACACAACAGATTGAAAGTGAGAGGATGAAGAAATGTGTGTCACGAAAATAGTTATCAAAAGAAAGCCAAAGTAGGAGCACCTGAGTAGCTCAGTCAAATATCTGCCTTTGGCTCAGTTCATGATCCTGGTGTCTTGGGACAAAGCCCAGCATGGAGCTCAGTGCTCATCAGGGAGTCTGCCTGTCCCTCTTTCTCTGCCCCTCCCCAGCCCCGCTCATGCTCTCTCTCTTGCTCTCTCTCAAATTAATAAAATCTTAAAAGAGAGAGAGAGAAAAGAAAAGAAAAAAGCCAGAATAGCAATATTTATCTCAGACAAAATAATCTTGATTGATTGATTGATTAATTGCCTGAGTAGAGCATTGTCGGGGTGTCAAGGACCATGTCCCTTGGCTACATAAGTGTTCACAAAATGGCGGCTGGCAGATCGCCATTTACCGCCAGAATTGTGGTAAACAACTGATGAGCGCCTTCCAGCTGAGTAACAAGGACTCGTGGCTTCATGAGAACAGCCTCCTGATTGGCTGCTGTGTAGTATATAAGCCGAGGGACTTTCCGGAGAGGAGGATAGAGACATACATATACCTGTGCGGAGGGAACGAAGGGGAGATACCTGTGCGGGAAGGAGAAGAATAAAATGGCCACTTGTACCAGTTTCGTGTTGCGTCCTCTCTGCGGGCAGGGATAATGCGACAGAGCATACTTTATTGGTGTACATAACAATGTAGGGCTCTCCAAGCCTCTCCCTTTCTTTAAGAAATGGAAACTATGGTTGAGAAGTTGAGAGATTCTCAGTATAAGAGGATAAGCTATGGCAAATAATTCTGAGCAGCTGAGGGCCTTTCTCTTCTTCTTGTTCTCACTGGGGCTGGTGGTTTAGATGGCTCTTACTTCCTGAAGGTAATATGGATCATAACATCCACCACCTGGTTGCTATAGCCAAATGTACTGTCATACCAGGAAATGAGCCTGACAAAGTGGTCACTGAGAGCAATGCCAGTACCAGCATCAAAGGTAGAAGAGTGGGTATCATTGCTAAAGTCACAGGAGATAACCTGGTCCTCGGCATTGCCCATGATGTCCTTGAGAAGGCCATCCGATACCTGTTTTACCACCTTCTTTTATTTTTTTTAAATTTATTTATTTGACAGAGAGAAACATAGCCAGAGAGGGAACACAAGCAGGGGGAGTGAGAGAGGGAGAAGCAGGCTTCCCGCCGAGCAGGGAGCCCAACGTGGGGCTCGATCCCAGGACTTCGGGATCATGACCTGAGCCGAAGGCAGTTGCTTAACCAACTGAGCCACCCAGGCGCCCCATGTTTTACCACCTTCTTGATGTCACTGTCACTTGATGGCAACTTTCTCCAGGAGGCAGGACAGATCCAAAATTGACACAGTGGGGGTAGGAATATGGAAGGCCATGCCAGTGGGCTTACCATTTAGCTCAGGGATGACCCTGCCTTACAGCCTTGGTGGCACAGTAGAAGCAGAAATGGTATTCTAAGAAGCCTCTTGGGCTCATGCCACAGATTCCCAGAGGGGCTGTTCACAGTCCTGGGTGGCAATGATGGCATGGACAATGATCATGAGTCCCTCCACAATGTCAAAATTGTCATGGATAACCTGGGCCAGAGGGACCAAGTAGTTGGTGGTACATGAGACATTGCCCATCACAAACATGGGGGCATCCGCAGAAGGGGAAGAGAGGATAATCCTCTTGGCCCCACACTTCAAGTGGGCCCCAGGTTTCATGGTGATAAAGACCCCAGTGGACTCAACAACATACTCGGCACCAGCATCACCCCCACTTGATGGTCAGATTTCACTTATGGAAGTTGGAGATGGGCTTCCCATGACGACAAATTTCCCATCCTGAGCTTGACTGTGCGATGGAATTTGCCATGGATGGAATCATACTCGAACATGTAGACCATGTAGTTGAGGTCAATGAAGGCATCACTGATTGTGACAATATCCACTATGCCAGAGTTAAAAGCAGTTATAGTGACCAGGCACACAATATGGGCAAATCTGTTTACTGACCTTCACCATCTTGTCTCTGGGTCATGGCTGGCACTGCCCCAGAAGATGTGGCTATCTGCTGAGCAATGACAAGCAGAGACCCAAGATAAAATAGACTTTAAGTAAAGACTATAAAGAGATAAAGAAGGACACTATACAGGGGCACCTGGGTGGCTCAGCTGGTTAAGCAACTGCCTTCAGCTCAGGTCATGATCCAGGAGTCCCGGGATCAAGTCCCAGGATCGAGTCCCACATCGGGCTCCCTGATTGGTGGGGTGTCTGCTTCTCCCTCTGAGCTTCCCTCTCTTATGTTCTCTCTTTCTCTCTCTCAAATAAATAAATAAAATCTTTTTTTAAAAGGACACTATATAATAATAAAGGGACGTTCCAATGGGAAGTTATACCAATTATAAATACTTACACACCCAACATAGGTGCACCCAAATATATAAACTAAAAAACATAAAGAATTAATCAAAAATAATGCAATAGCAGCAGTGATTTTAACATCCCACTTACATCAAAGGATAGATCATCAAAACCAGTAACTGGGTGCTTGGGTGGCTCAGTTGGTTGAGCATCTCTTTTGCTCAGGTCATGATCCCGGGGTCCTGAGACTGGGATCCACACCAGGCTCCCTGCTCAGTGGAGAGCCTGCTTCACATTCTCCCTCTTCTCCCTAAACTCCTCTTTCTCACACACTCTCTATGTCAAATGAATAAATAAAATGTTTAAAAATAAATTAAAATGAACAGGTAATCAACAAAGAAACAATGACTTTTAATCACACTAGACCAGAAGAACTTCACAAATACATACAAAACACTCTATCCTAAAACACCAGAATACACATTCTTTTCAAGTGTACATGACATGTTCTCCAGAATAGATCATATATTAGGTCACAAAAGAAGCCTCAACAAATTCAAGAAGATCACAGTCATATCATGCAGCTTTTCTGACCACAAATTTTTGAAATCAGATGTCAACCACACAAAAAATGTGGAAAGACCACAAATACATGGAGGTTAAATAAATAACAAATAGGTCACCCAGGAAATCAAAAAAGAAATTTAAAAAGGCACATGGAAACAAATGAAAATGAAAACACAATGCAGTATGTCTGGGATGGAGCAAAACAGTTCTAAGAGGGAAGTTTATAACAATACAGGCCTATCTCAAGAAATAAGAGAAAGCTCAATTAAACAAGCTAATTTTATACCTACAGAAGCTAGAAACAGAACAACAACATCTAAAAACAACAGAAGGAAGAAAATAATAAAAATTAAAGCAGAATTAAATGATATTTAAACTTAAAAAAAAATACAACAAATCAATTAAACCAGAAGCTGGTTCTTCGAAAAACATCAAAAAAATTGATAAAACTCTGGCCAGACTTATTGAAAAGAAAAGAAACTCCCTGGTCAACAGGGAGTCTGCTTCTCCCTCTCCCTCTGTACTTTCAAATAAACATATAAATCTTTAAAAAAGAGAGAGTGAAAGAAAGGGCTCAAATAAATAAAATCACAAATGAGAGAAGCGAAATAACAATCAAGACCACAGAAATACAATTATAAGAGAATACTGTGAAAAACTATATGCCAACAAATTGGACAACCTAGAAAAAATGGATAAATTGCTATAAACACATAACCTCCCCAAACTGAAATAGGAAGAAATAAAAAATTTGAATAGACTGACATCAAGCAAAGAAATTAAATCAGTAAGCAAACAAAAAATATCTCAACAAACAGAAGTCCAGGACTGGGGGCTTCATAGGTGAATTCTATCAAACATTTCAAGAAGAGTTAATACCTATTATTCTCAAATGATTCCAAAAAATAGAAAGGAATGAAAACTTCCAGAGCCATTCTATGAGGCCAGCTTACCTTCATACCGAAACCAGATAAAGACACTATCAAAAAAAGAGAACTGTAGGCCAATACTTCTGATAAACAGAGTTACAAAAATCCTCAATGAAACACTAGCAAACTAAATCCAGCAATCCATTTTAGAAAATCAGTCCCCATAATCAAGTTGGACTTATTCCTGTGTTTCAGGAGTGGTTTAATACGCACAAATTAATCAACATGATACATCACATCAAGAACAGAAAGGACAAGAACCATATGATCATTTTAACAGATAGAAAAAAATTATTTGACAAAGTGCACCATCCATTCATGATAAAAAGAAAACTCTCGACAAAGTAGGTTTAGGGGGAACATACCTCAACATAATAAGGCCATATGTGAAAAATTCACAGCTAATATCATCCTTAATGGGGAAAACTGAGAGCTTTCCCCCTAAGGTCGAGAACAAGACAAGGATGTCCACTCTCACCACTTTTATTCAACCTCGTACTGGAAGTTCTAGCCACAGCATTCAGACAAGAAGAAGAAATAAAAGGAGGGTCACCTGGGTGGCTCAGTTGGTTAAGTGACTGCCTTCGACTCAGGTCCCCACATCAGCTCCCTGCTTGGTGGGAAGCCTGCTTCTCCCTCTCTCACTCTCCCTGCTTGTGTTCCCTCTCTAGCTGTATTTCTGTCTGTCAAATAAATAAATAAAATCTTTAAAAAGAAGAGGAAGAAGAAATAAAAGTATCAAATAGTAAGGAAGAAATACAATTTTCATTATCTGAAGATGACATGGCACTATATATAGAAAACAGGAAAGATTCCACAAAAAAAAAAAAACCTGTAGAACTGATAAATGAATTCACTAATGTCACAGGATATAAAATTAACATACAGAAATTTGTTGCATTTTTATATACCAATAATGATGCAGCAGAAAGAGAAATTTTTTAAAAAATCTAATTAGACCAAAAATAAGATACCTAGGAATAAATCTAGCCAAAGACATGAAAGAGCTTACTCTGAAAATTATAAAATACTGATAAGGAAATTTAAGACAACACAAAGAAATGGAAAGACATTCCATGCTCATGGATTTCTAATATTGTTAAAATGTCTATACCACCCAAATCAATCTACATACTTAATGTAATCCCAATGAAAATACCACCAACATTTTTCACAGAGCTAGAACAAAGAATTCTAAAATTTATATGAAACCACAAAAGACCCTGAGTAGCAAAAGCAATCTTGAAAAAGAAAAGCAAAGTTGGAGGCATCACAATTCTGGACTTTGAGTTACATTACAAAGCTGTAGTCATCAAAATAGCATGATACTAGCACAAAAATAGACACATGGATCACCAGAACAGAATAGAAAATCCAGAAATGAACCTACAACTTTATGGTCAATTAATCTTCAGCAAAGCAGGAAAGAATATCCTATGAGCAAACCTCTTCAACAAATGGGTTTGGGAAAAAACCTGATAGCTATATGCTAATAAATGAAACTGGACCACTTTCTTTTTTCCTTTTCTTTGAACTACTTTCTTACACAATACACAAAATAAATTCAAAATGGATCAAAGACCTAAATGTGAGACAGGAAACCATAAAAATCCTAGAAGAGAACACAGGCAGTAACTCCTTTGACATCAACCATAGCATATTCTTTCCAGATATGTCTCCTGAGACAAGGGAAACAAAAGCAAAAATAAACTATTGAGACATCATCAAGATAAAAAGCTTCATTACAGTGAAGGAAACAATCAAGAAAACTAAAAGGCAACCAACAAAATGGGAGAAGATACTTGCAAATGATATACGTGATAAGGGGTTAGAATCTAAAAATCTATAAAGAACTTACAAAACAACACCTCAAAAAACAAATAATCCAGTTAAAAATGGGCAGAAGACATGAACAGACATTTTTCCAAAGAAGACATAGAGATGACCAACAGACACATGAAAAGATGTTTAATATCACTAAATATTAGGGAAGTACAAATCAAAACCACAATGACTTACCACCTCACACTGTTAGAATCACTATTATCAAAAGGACAAGAAGCAAGTGTTGAAGAGAATGTGAAGAAAAAGGAACCCTTCTGCCATCTTGGTGGAAATGTAAATTGGAGCAGCCACCCTGGAGAATAGTAGAAACTTCTAAGAAAATCAAGAACAGATCTACCATATGATCTAGCAATACCACTTCTAGGTATTTATTCAAAGAATATGAAAACATTAATTTGAAAAGATATACATACCCCTATGTTTACTGCAACACTATTTACAACAGACAACATATGGAAGCAACCTAAGTTTCCACCAATACATGAATGAATCAAGAGGATGTAGTATATATAAACAATAGAAAAACTACTCAGCCACAAAGAAAAATGAAATATTGTCATTTGCAACAACTTAAAGGGACTTCAAGGCTATTATGTTAAGTAAAATATGTCAGAGACAAATAGTACATGGTTTTACTGATATGTGGAATCTAAAAAAAAAAAAAAATGAAAGAAAGAAAAGCCTAAACCAAGCAAAACAATACAAAACCAAACTCACAGATACAGAGAATAAGACTGGTAGTCACCAAAGGGGAAGTATGTTTGGGGGTGGGTGAAGTGGGTCTATTGTATAGTGATGAACAGTAACTAGACTTTTGGTGGTAATCACTTTGTCATGTACACAGATGTCAAATTAGAACATTATACACCTGAAACATATGTAAAGTTATATACTAATTTTACCTTAATAAAAAAGGAAGCTGAAAAACTTCTAAAATGCTGACAATTTTTTTGAAAAAACAAAAACTACTAATAGACAATTAAAGAGAGGAAAATATTACAAGTGTTATAGATATTTCATAATGAGAGACTTTTAGGAAAAACTTCTTCCAATAAATTTGATAACAAATTAATATACAAATTTCTTTGAAGACACAAGCTACCAAAAACTTATATTTTATATAATTTTATAAATTATTATAAATTCATAGTTGAAATTTATAGTTAAAAGATTTATATCTTTCGATATCAATATATAAAAATATTTTTTTTT
>PITA01015491.1:0-17230 GCA_004023965.1 Spilogale gracilis
TGGGTGGCTCAGTTGGTTAAGCGACTGCCTTCGGCTCAGGTCATGATCCCGGAGACCCGGGATCGAGCCCCACATCGGGCTCCCTGCTCGGCGGGAAACCTGCTTCTCCCTTTCTCACTCCCCCTGCTTGTGTTCCCTCTCTGGCTGTGTTTCTCTCTGTCAAATAAATAAATAAAATCTTTAAAAAAAAAAAAAAAAACTATCTATTTGATTAAGGTTTTCCAATATATTAAAACTTTTATTCTTTTGTTGTCTTTCTTAATTTTAATTTGTTAATTTTTTTTCTTATCTGAAGTTGGTAAATAACTCACCTTAGTAGTTGATCTATCAAATCAGAGTTAAAACATGCATACTGTTGAATCTGTGGCAATACAAAAAATGATGTTATATGAGCTCCATTTCCAAAACATCTATTGATAACATTTTTAATCCAAACTTTCTGCAAAAGAATGCAAGTATTGGCAAAGTGGTACCTTAAAGTATTCAATTATAATGAATGCAAATAACTCAATGTGAAAATAAAATTATTTCTGGGTTGTTTTATAACTTTTGGGATACCAAAAATCATGCAAATTATAGTTGAAATATGGAGAGTACAAGGAATATAATCTCCTTATTGTCAAAGGAATCCTATTCCATGGGAATGAAATGAAATAGAGGCAAACACAAACATAACTGTAAATCATGGTGTCCATTGTACATATATCCTTTTCAAAACAGATCTAGAACATTTAGTAAGACCAATATGTTTCATAGTTATAAAGAAAATCAAAATACAATGTTTTACAATAATATTATATTTAAGTATAATGCAAAGAGTAAAATGAGAAATAAAGTCTTACTGATCTGATCAAAATATAACATAAATGGGTTGGCAACAGATATAGAAAATGAGTTCTTTTTCTCAGGAGAGCTTTTCATAAGAACACAGTCCTCTACAATGTCTGGCAATACCATTTATGGAATATTATCTTCTCAATATACCAAAATAGTAATTTGTAATTTGATTAAAAATGAGCTTCTTGATCTTATCACACTCTTTTCCACATCAGAAAGATAGAGACACAGTCTTGTGGGTATTCAATTTATTTTCATGGAGCCAAAGTATTATGAAAGCTCATTTAAGCTATCAAAGCTATTTTCTGATATTAGATGAAAACTTCTAAAAATACATTGAACACGTTAAAAGATACAGAAATATCTCAGCAACGGCATAGACTGCATACTTTGAACAAATTGAAACATATTAAAGAATTTTTGGAAAGTTGATATGATGAACTAGAAATTATGATATTTGATGTAGAAGGATCATACACATAGATACTAAAGTATTCACAGTAATGGAAGAATTTGAAATTGAAAAGAAAAATGTATTTTGTGCATCCAAAGTTTGGACAGATGTTGGACAGGAATTTGGTCAATGATAGCTCTGAGGCAGGATAAATTGGGGCATATTCTTTAGAGAAGTGAGCATTCTTAAACTAAGACAGAGGGGTAGTAGTTTGTGACTACTAGTGATGTGTAGCATGGATTAGAGAAATGACTAGGTACAGAGAGTCCAAATCTATTGTAATTATCCACGCAAAAACAACAACAACAACAACAATAAAGAATCCATGATTCAATTAAATTCAACAAGTATTTATTGAGCACTGACTATATACCAAGTACTCTTCCTGATGCTTAGGCTAAGATTGTGAACAGAGTAATATAACTTCCCTGCCTCCTTGTGACTTGCATAATGAGCAACTGAAGACAAAAACAGTAGGAAAGAAGACTATGATGGCTGCAAAGATTGATTTAACAGAACCCTCTTTGTACTGATGGTCAAGAAAAAGAATAATTCCAATAAAATGTCCTTAGACCTAAGTAACAGGTATAATAGAAACTCCATTGATAGAGAAGGAGTAACTTATTCAGTATCTGTTAAATTCTTCCCAGTTCCAAGAACGTTCTGAAAAAGTGACTGGTGGGATGATGGTGGCAATCCTGGACATATTGAAATTTTGATTCAGACAGACATCCTTGTGCAATATTCAACAAAACAACTGAGAAGGTGGTTTTGAAATTCAAGAGAGAAATTAGGCCAAGAAAAATCTGATTAGGAAATGATTTTCCCGTTATCATCATATACGAAATTTCCAAAATAAAGAGAATAGAATAAGAGGCAACATCCAGAAACAGAAACTATAACACTGACATTTATAAATATACACTGTAAAAATAAACAAAGAAGACTAAGTTAGAATAGTGATAGAGATGGGTATAAAATAATAAGAAAAGAAAAATGCTAGAATATCATCAAAATGATATTGATCTAGATAAGAGTTTCCAAAGGGATGAGCTCATTAATACCAAAATGAGTAGAGATCAAATAGAAAAAGGCCAGAAAGAGAAATGTTTCAGGTGAAAAGTGTGAGGTTAAGGCAAAAAAGCCAGAATACGAGGTTGTTAGTTAAAGATTAGAAATGAAGAAAGTTCATGTGGACCATCCTTTTTTTTTTTTTTTTTTTTTTAAAGATTTTATTTATTTGATAGAGAGAAACACAGCCAGAGAGGGAACACAAGCAGGGGGAGTGAGAGAGGGAGAAGCAGGCTTCCTGCCATGCAGGGAGCCCAATGTAGGACTCGATCCCGGCTCTCCGGGATCATGACCTGAGCCGAAGGCAGTCGCCCAACCAACTGAGCCACCCAGGCGCCCCTGGACCATCCTTTTAAGAAAACTTGGTAGCAGGATGAATAGTCAGCAGGTTGAGGTAATCTTGGTTCTTTGTGGGAGAATTAAGAGATGTTTGAGTGTGTTTATCAACTAAAGGGTAGCAGATTGTGCCAAGCCAAAATATGCCTCTTTGGCATAAGGATTATCTTGAACTACCTATTTTGAGGAACTGCAGGCACAAGAAAAGCTCTGAAAATAGTAAAATTTCCCCTTTTGTAGAGGAGGTTTGCATTAGAAAAAGGGCCTGTACAAGGAAGGCAATTGTTATGAAAGATCACCTTTTTTGTTTGTTTATTTGTTTTGGCCTGAAAGACTTATCTGCATGGCAGAGCAACCTTTATTTACCAAACATTTCCTCTTCTCCCTTTCCCAAAAACTACTTCCCTCTCCTCCTCCCCTTGAAGACCCACACCCCTGTGCCATTCTTTAGCTCAGGATGGTGTATAAGCCTCAATTGTCTACCTGCCTTCTGAGTCTCATATCTTTGTAGGGTTCTCATATATTATATATGTAATTATTTTTTTCCTATTGTTAATCTGTTTTTTTATTACAGAGCTTCTCGGCCAAGAACCCTAGAGAAGTAAAGGGAGAATTATTTTTCCTCTTCTATAAAGCTAAAGAGAAAAAGTTAGTGGTTAGTCTGAAAATTCAAAAGTAGGTGGTGATAGAACAGTTCTCAGAAAAGACATTCTCATTTGGAATCTGGGCCAGAGTCAAAGGGATTTACATTAATACAATAATGCATTAATACCTTCCTTCTGTCAGGCAAGCAGAGGTTGCTATATGAATATACTTTGAGTTACAGAGAAAAAAGTCAGAGGGTGTTTACATATGAGAGCTTAGATTTTACCTAATATTATAGGAAGAAGTTCATATCTCATGTCTTCAGGTGATAAGAGTGATGAGAAAGATGATGAAAATTATGGAAATTTTGTAAAGTGCCCCTTTTATCTTCTAATACCTTAGTGAGATTCAAGACCCCAGGAATTTAAGCAAAGAAGGAAAAGAGGGGAAGAAAGAGAAAAGAAAGGACATGTGCCAAGGGAGACATTGAAGGAAGATCTGAACTTTAGGGAAACAATTTGCCTTTCAATCCATTGAGGAATTAACTTTAGAACATGTAATTAAAATAATAATGAGAGGAGGAAGGAGGGAGGAAGGGAGGAAGGAAGGAAGGAAGGAAGGAAGGAAGGAAGGAAGGAAGGAAGGAAGGAAGGAAGGAAGGAAAGGAGGAGAGAACAAGGGAGGGAAGGAAAGGAGAAGAGAGGAGAGGAGAGGGGAGGGGAGGAGAGAGGAGGGGAAGAGAGGAGAGGGGAGGGGAGGTGTGGGAGGGGAGGGAAGGAGAGAAGAAGAGAAAAGAGGACAGGAGAGGAGAGGAGAGGAAGAAAGAAAAGGAAAGAAGGAAAGAAAAGGAAAGAAGGAAAGAAAGGGAGAAATAAAATTATTTTCCCGGAAAAAAATTTATATGAAAAGACATTACCAAATAAATAAATAAATAAACACGTTGATATATGCTACATTTTTAATTAGACTAGCTGAATTAATATGTTCTAGAATTCACTTGCTTTGGTAATCTTTAAATATTTCATCAGATATATTTTGAAATTAATAAATTCAGTAAAATTATAACATATTTAGATGTCCAATAGAACTCTGATTTTAAAAAACTACATATATTTTTTAAGATTTTATTTATTTATTTATTTGACAGTTCACAAATATGCAGAGAGGCAGGCAGAGAGGAGGAAGCAAGCTCCCCGCTGAGCAGAGAGTCCTGCATTGTGGGCGTGGGCCTAGATCCCAGGACCCTGAGATCATAACCTGAGCCCAAGGCAGAGGCTTAACCCACTGAGCCACCCAGGCATCCAAAAGCTAAGGTTTTTAATCTAATAGTAGAATTAGATGGCATAAAAATGTAATAAATTTATGTTATACTGGTTTATGTGAATGGGTTAGTAAAAGTGACTCTGGATATCCATATTCACTTATTACCATAATCTTTGCTGCTAATGGTAATTGAAAAGATTTATTTGCATTTCACCAGGTAAGACAAGTTGAGCATTTTATACAGATTACGATTCCTAAAGAAGGTATTTGAATTTGTATCTACTACATTGTTTTTCAAAAAGTGGCATAGTCCTGAAGGAAATTTACTACCTGCCTGATTGCAAATGTTAGTTGAAATGCTCAAATTTCTTCTTTAAAGTGTTTAATACTTTCCAGAGACAAACAGGGTTTAATTTAATGATGGGATAAAAGACCCGTGAAAATAAAATATGAATAAACTGAAGTCACTGTAATTAAGAAAAAAATGAAACAATCCTATGTTCAGAGCTATTCTAAAAAAAAATGTCTAAAAAAAGCAGTCTTTTTGACTGTGTTGCTTATCATGGTGCTATTTTTCAATTTTCATTTCTCTTCATAAATCAAGACTTTAACTCTGTATTTAGACTTTAACTGATGATCCCAAAAATATAATGTCTATTTCAGCATAAGTGCATAGTCTACTATGCTTTCTCATGTTTTGCTCCATGATCATCATTATGTATGAATGAAAGCAAAATGTAGTCAATATTCATGATGCTTCATCTCAATGAAGAATGTGTACTGTAAACCTAAGAAAACTGTAGCACAGATTAAAAAAAAGACATTTTTAATGATGACACTCAAATGACATTAAAACTCTTTATTTGGTGGATATTTGGTGGATTATGGAGTTTTTTTGGTTGTTTTAGGTTTCATATCCAAAGTGACTTTACATTAAAATAATTTGTCATTTGCAAGAACTAGATAAAGTGGACTTCAAATTTAGTTCTCAAATATTTTCAGAAATCTTACAGTTTTCAAGTTTAAAAAGTGTTGTGTGGGGCGCCTGGGTGGCTCAGTTGGTTGAGCGGCTGCCTTCGGCTCAGGGCATGATCCCAAAGACCCGGAATTGAGTCCCACATTGGGCTCCCTGCTTGGCAGGAAGCCTGCTTCTCCCTCTCTCACTCCCCTTGCTTGTCTTCCCTCTCTGGTTGTGTTTCTCTCTGTCAAATAAATAAAATCTTTAAAAAAAAAAAAAAAGTGTTGTGAACTGCAAGCTATGAGTAGCAAGAGGCCATACCAGCCCATAAGGGTCACTACAGAGATGTAAAACCATAGTGTTTCTTGAACTGTGTTCTCCTGATTGCATACATAAGAATCACCCTTAAAATGCATTTTCCTGAACTCTCTCTGAGACCTACTTAACCAGAATTTCTTAGGAGTGGTAGCCAGCAAGCTACAAATTTAATGTTTTTCCCAAAAGACTCATCAGCACTTAAGTTTGGAAACCATTGCCTCATGTTGTGTCATAGTTTGGCAATTTTCACATTCACTGGGATGGGAGGGCAGTGATAGATATGTAGAAATAGGTTGAACAGAACAGTGAGTGATGATTTCTTTGCTTGAAATATAGACCATTGTAGACTTAACCACCTACAGGCAGATGAGAGAGAGATATTGTCCTACCTGTGCTAGGCCTAATTTTAAGATGATTCCCCCAAGATACCCACTGCATATAGCCTGCATAACCCCTGGAACTGTGAATATGATGAATTTTACTCCCATTATTAAGGTGATATTATATGGGACAGTGATTTTAAGAAGAAGGGTTTATCCTAAACCTGACCAAATCTCCTTAAAAAGAACTGGACTCTTCTTGAAGTCAGAGATTCAACACAAAAGAGAGATTCAATAAGATTCCCTGTTACCGGGTTTGCAAATAAACCATGGGCCATGTGGCAAGGTCTTTAGGATGGGAGTAGACCCCAGCCCCCAGATGACAGAGCACAGAGGAACGGGGACTTCGGTCTTACCACCACCAGACACTGAATTTAGTCAACAACCTCAATGAACATGGAAACAAATTTTCTCTCACAAGCCCCCAAATGAAAATAAAGTGGGCCAAAACTTTCGTTTCAGCTTTGCAAGACCCTGAGCAGAGAATTCAGCCATTTCTGCTTCGATTTCTGACCTACAAAACCATAGTCTAACAAACGGCTGTTATTTTAAGTTGCTACTCTTATGGTGATTTGTTTCACAGTAACAGAACTAAAATATTGCTTTTATATTTTAATACACTGATACATACTCACTTACCCCAGAAGTGATTCTGGCCTGTGGTGATAGTATAACCCAACCAACATCAGCTTACTCCTTGGTGAGTGACAGAGAGAAACTACACCAGGTGAGTTGTTGCACACTGTAAACTTTATTTGCAGCAAATAAGGTGGGTAGTAGGGTAACTTCCAAAGCTTTAAATCCCCAAGGAAGGGTAAATGTGTCCTTTTTACCTAGGAATAGGATGAATATTGAGATAGGGACATCGCTCTCTCTCTCTCTCTCTCTCTCTGTTTTGTGTGTGTATGTGTGTGTGTGTTTTATTGATGCCAGTGCTTGGGGCTTGACGGTGTCCTTGAACAGTGAGCACAGCCCCTCCTTCTTGGTCTTCAAGTTTTCCTTGTGCTTGTTCAACCAGCAGCAGGCACATGTTATCTGTCTTCTTGGGCCACAGATCCAGGGCTTGAGCTTCTTACCTTTGTAGAATTTCCTGAGGTTCACTTTCGGAGTCTGCTTGATGACGGCAAGAACACGGGTGATAGATTTGCAAACAACCTGGATCTTGGAGAGCTTGGAAGCCACACCGTCTGTCGCTTTGGTGGTGTGCAGCTGGGACAGCTACACCTTTCGGTCTTCTGGTTGTTTAAGCAGCTCCTCTTCCTTCTTGCCCAAGGTCTGGAGGCTTTATGTTGGCCAGGTCTACGCAATCTGCCAGCCCTGCACTCTTGTATTTAGAAGCAGTCACAAGACCAAGCACAAGTGTTAAGGAAGCAAGCTATATATACATTACATATTATGTAAGTGAGGCTTGTGCTCCTCCTGGGACAGAGATTTTAGTATTTTAATGAGATAAAGGTTGTTGTCATTCATTCCAGAAGTCATTCCAGGCCCATCTGTGCAGGCAGGAGTTGGGAGTTTAGCTCAAACTGGCTTAGGTGGTCTGAGCCACCAGAGCTCTTCTCTGGCAGTCATTACTGCTTGAGGGGTAGTTTCAGTTTCATCACAATATGTTATGCCTATAGGGTCTCTTGTTAAGAGATAAACTAGAGGGGCACCTGGGTGGCTCAGTTGGTTAAGCAACTGCCTTCGGCTCAGGTCATGATCCCAGAGACCCGGGATCGAGCCCCATATTGGGCTCCCTGCTCGACAGGAAGCCTGCTTCTCCCTCTCTCGCTTCCCGTGCTTGTGTTCCCTCTCTGGCTGTGTTTCTCTCTGTCAAATAAATAAATAAAATCTTTAGAAAAAAAGAAAAAAAAGAAATAAACTAGAGAGAAGAGTTTGTTTGTTTATTTATAAAGATTTTATTTATTTGTTGGACAGAGAGATCACAAGTAGGCAGAGAGGCAGACAGAGAGAGAGGAGGAAGCAGGCTCCTGCTGAGCAGAGAGCCCGATGCGGGCCTCCATCCCAGGACCCTGAGACCATGACCTGAGCCAAAGGCAGAGTCTTTAACCCACTGAGCCCCCCAGGGGCCCGAAAGAAGAGTTTAAAGAAAATGTGGGACTAAGGTCAATGGACATGAGCAGTGAGCAGTGAAGGTCAGGTCTTGGAGTCGTGCTGGTGACAACAGGCGTGACAGCCACTCTTATGCACCTTTACTTCCCTGAACCATGCATATGAGTGAGACGGGCTGTGAACCAGCAGATATTACATATAGAATCATCAAGATCTGTTGTGTCTGGGTTAAAATTTTTTTTTTATTATTAAGAAATCCTTGTAGGAAGAGCAGAATCCCAAAAAGTTTGAAATACCGCCATCAGAAGTGATTTTTAAAAACCCTGAGCAAGTTTGTATGTTCCAATCAACATAGTCAGGTAAATTAATATTTTAATTGTTCTTACCAAAGGGGCATAAGGGCGTACTTGGAGCTAAGGGTCACTAAATTGGAGTGCCATTGGAGCTAGGCAGAGAGGCTAAATTTAGTGCCAATTGGAGCTAATTGGCACTAAAGCTGCCAGCATCATACCTCACTCTTAGAACAATTCTTTTCCCCACCAAAGAGAAGCTCATGAGTCCATCTATTCAGCCAAAATAAATCAACTTTTTTCTCTTAATGTGTCTATAAGCAACATGTACTTTCTATTATTTCTTGTGGTCATACAAGCATTTCATTGACTATTTCCATAAATAGTTCCCACATGCCCATGCCTCCTTTAATGACTTTGTGAGTCTAATAAAGTGATTAGAACTCCTTATCCCTGCTGTGGCCTCTGTTAAACGATGTGAAAGTACCCCTCCTGCTGGGGTTACCCCGTCAGCAAAATTCAAATGACCCACCAACAAGTACATCTGTTGTAATTTGACTTTCTTTGCCCTTGTTACTTTTTTCTACCATTCTATAAGACCTTTAATTTTCCCCTTGAGTCTCTAACTTCCTTTTTAATTATTTATTTGTAGAGAATCTCTTCTACAAATAAAATCAGGTTGATTGGTCTTCTGGTTTTCCTCTTTTCGAGTTTTAACCTGTCACTTGCTTTCTGAAACCTCATAGCATCCCTAGATAATATGGCTGCAAACATGACAGGGTCATCCACTTCGCTTTATGTAGTCATTGAATGTTCGATTATAGGTCCCAGATATCCTGACTAACATCTGTATAGTTGTGATCTTGCTGAGGAAAAATGTAGCGGTGAATCTCTGCAACACCCAGTAAGATTTTGGCAAGTAGTTTCGCTAAACCCGGGAGGTAATTTACTGTGGCAGAACATTTAGACAAAAACTGTTGAATGTTTTATCAATCTTCGAGAAATGTTAAAAACAAAACTGGGTTGGGCGTCTGGGTGGCTCACTGGGTTAAAGCCTCTGCCTTCTGCTCAGGTCATGATCTCAGGGTCCTGGGATAGAGGCCCACGTCGGGCTCTCTGCTCAGCAGGGAGCCTCTTTCCTCTGCTCTCTCTGCCTGCCTCTCTGCCTACCTGTCCTCTCTCTGTCAAGTAAATAAATAAAATCTTAAAAAAAATAAAAAGATACTATATTTAAAACAAAAAACAAAAACCAAACTGGATTTAGTGGAAACATTTCTCTTTTTTGGGCTTTCCGATTTATACATTACACACTGACATAGAGATTTATACATTACACACTTGGTCCTTTGCTGGTTTTACCTTTAGCCTTGTCCTCTGGTGGTAGCACGGATTCCTCCTTTGGGCAGGCAGCTCTCACACACATACCTCACGCCCCCCGTCTGGATTAGACAATATTGAAACCTCTGATTCCAGAATGCACCCAGGACCTGTCCTGACTAACCGAAGCTGCATTTCCTGGGCCACAGTGGGAAATTCATTGCCATTGTAGGCCAATAATTGTCTGGAGATTTTCATAAAACTGTTGGGAAAGATTAGCTGTCCTTTTCTCCTGGGGTTTCCACATGGGTTAAGAAACATCTAAAGCCTCTATTGACCAAATTTGTTCTTAACATAGGAGAATCTGCCCAACAATGACAATAACCTCTGAGAAAGCAGAACTGAGAAGAGAGAGCGGTCATTTCAGAATTCTATCCATTGAAACTCTCCACCTAGCCATGCCTGAAGGTCTACCACCCCCCTAAAAAACCAGCCTTTTCAATTACTTGAGCCAATCAATTCCTTTTAATAGTTAAGCTCCTTTGGGCTGGGTTTTCAGAGTTGCAACTAAAAGACTCCTGCCTTATAGAAAAGGTCTCTTTCACAAAAGTTAAATTAATTCAAGACTTTACCCTTTGAATTTAGTAAAAATGACATTATAAAGCTAATTTATTGACTTAATAATTTTTGAATGGAATACAATCACAGTCCCGAAATATACCTTGGTGACCATTTTAAAGTCACAACCATTTACATAGTTTGAATTTTTCCAGTATTTAAAGGTACTTCAATGATATAATCTCATTAATTCTTACAATGTCCTTTTGAACTCGCCAGGGGACAGGTATGCTTATCCAATAATATAATAGTCCAGTGAAGGTTGAATAACAAAGTAAGAGGTCACCTAAGTAAGCACCTACAGAAAACAGTAATTACTTACCCAATAGTGTAGGTAGGATATCACTGTGGAAATCAGAATAAAGATTATAATACAAATTCATCACCTATGAGGAACTGTGTGGCCAATAGAACTTTTAATAATGTAGGTACATGGGGATAAAATTTAGGTGACACATATTATATGCAATATATAGACATTTAATCAACACATTTTAGTGAAAGCCCTTCTACTCCATTATATGTATATTCTATGTAAGATAATGCTTCTGTATCTATTAAAATATGTTAAATTACTTAAACCCAAGTGCTGTGCCTTATGAATTCATATGGCTGCTTTTGATTGTTTCCTATTTTTTGAATTCTGTGGAATTTGTGCACTTTTCAATAAAAACCTTTCTTATTTGAGTAGATTTGAATGAGTTGCTATTCCTTATGAAATGTTTTAGGATTTTAGGAGTGTTTACAGGAGGTATTTTATTTTATTTTATTAAGATTTTATTTATTTGTGCATTTGAGAGAGAGATGGAGTGAGAACATGAGGGGGTGAGAGACAGAGGGAGAAGCAGACTCCTTGCTGATCAGGCAGTCCCATGCAGGGCTCAATCCCAGGACCTCATGACCTGAGCCAAAGACAGACGCTTAACCAACTGAGCCACCCAGGGACCCCTACAGGAGGCATTTTAACACGTAGCCTTAACAAACCTGGATACAATCCACATAAGACATGTTCAAAAATGTTCAGAGAAGCACTAATCACGGTAGTGAAAAACTGGAGATAATACTCAAATGTTTATCAATAGTAGAACTGGTAAATAAATTTCAGTATATTCCTATAGTAGAATATTACAAAACTGTGAAACTGAGTTAACGACAGAAAACAATATGGATGAAATTCCAAAACAAAATGTTGAGTTAGTGAAGCTGTATACAAGGCAGGCTGGTGTGTGGAGGTCTGTAGTAATTTAAAAAGAACAATGGTGCCTGGGTGACTCAGTTAGTTAAGTGTCTGACTCTTGATTTTGGCTCAGGTCATGATCTCAGTGTCCTGGATACTGTCCCACTTCTCCCCTTGCTCTTCTTCCTGCTTGTGCCCTCTCCCTTTCTCTCCCTCTCTCTTACTCTCTCTCTCAAACAAACAAACAAATAAATAAATGAATATATATATATATATATATATATTTTTTTTTTTTTTTAAAGATTAAGAAGGGGAACTTTGGGGTGCTGGGTACCAGTATTTCCTTGATCTGGGTCCTGGCTACCCAAGTGTGAATACATTATGAAAATCCATTGAGCTGGGCTATGAGGTGTGTACTTTTCTACACATGTTTTATAGTTCAGTAAAAGTTTGCTGGAAAAGAAGATAAAAGTTACTTATCATATATGCCTTTATTTTTGTATTGAACACCACTTTCAAAGCACACGTATTATTTTTCAAAAAGCACATGTATTATCTCATTTCACTCATTTGTTCAATAATTGTTTATTTGTTTGTTTATTTTCTGTCATGATCGAGGTATAAGGCAAGGTCAAGGAATGCAACACAGATTAAAGTAGACATATCCTGCTTACAGAGTTGATAGCTAAGCCAATTTATGCCTACCCCTAACGTTCCTGTGAGGTAGGTAGAGTAGGCATGGTCTTTTGAGTTTTGCTTGTTTATTTGTTTGTTTGTTAAGATGGGAGAAAATGAAGCATAGTTATAGGCTTTAGAGAAGAACACTTTGAGGGTCAGGAGATGCAGTATGTGAGAGGGAGGTAAGATTTAAAAGTGAGACCCCTGAGGAGGACAGGAGAAAGGAACCCAGAATGCAGGAGAAAGGAAGAAAAACTAAACTAGGAATTGTCAGGGTCATATGCTGTTTGTAGCAGAGAAGGGAGTAGAGGCAAGAACCTGACACCTCAACCACATTAAATCAAACTTCTGTTCATTATTGCCTTCTAGAATGCCAACAAGTCCTTTTTATAACCACATGTGCATGTACATACACACACATGTACTTTAAATAATGAACTTTGGTTCTATGTATATAGTTCACCATCATTTGTTGGTGATGTGTTGTATTTCCCTCAAATGAAGCATGCAGGACACATTCCATGGCTTAAAACTATGGTGGAGTTCTTTGCTTCCTGTCAGTGGGGAGAACTAGATTGGGAAAGAGAAATATGAGAAGTATGAGGAAAGGTCAGAAAATAAAACAATGGTACTAACTGAAAATATGGGAGGAAATTCCTCTTTGGAACTCATTGATTTGGATAGTGAATTTCTGAATATCTTAGGATTTGTCATCAAAACGCTTTCTAGAAAAAAAAGACCTGAGCAAGAGACACGTCATGGCCTTGGGGAAAAGATTCCTTTATGTGTTTGTCCAGGTTCTTCAAGAAGCAGACAACAGAATGAAATTAAATGTGGACAATATTTACAAGGGGGAGTGTCTATGAGAGGAAGTGAGGAGGATGCTAGGGGAACTTGGAAGAGCTAAGAGACTGCAGTGTAAGTCTGACTCCTGTAAGAGAGGGAAAGAATGAAGGTCAAGTAGAAGAGGCTTAGGTTAGGGTGCATTTCTGAAAATGTTAATAATAATGTTAATGGGGAGTCCTCAAGCCATAGTTGTCAATCAGGCAAATCTCACATTGCTCAGGATTGAGCCCACCTGAGAATCCCTGCTACACTCAGTCAAGGGCTTAGAGCAGCCCTAGAATGCTGCACTGTCATAAATGTGATATATTTGAGAGTATAGCAATTGGGGTCATATATGAATTATATTTTCCCCTAGTTAGAGACCTAAGATAGGCATTTTCATGGCCACAATAGCTTACATGTCCTGAACTTGCTATTTTGGATAAAAATGGGACAAGATTCATTTTAGAGATAATAGAGTCTGGGGATTTTTTTAATATTGTCAATTGTCACCTGGACTCTGGGATGCCTGGATATATATATTTATGACTTTTTTAGAGAGAGCCATCATCTGATAGGTGACAGAGAGTTGTCTCTGATAGGTGACATCAGGCAGTGGCTTGAATCAAGGGAGGAATTAATCCACTTTAGTATCTGTGAGGAAGCATTCTAGACAGGGAAGAGTAAATGCAAAGGTTATGAGGAGTGCATATGTTTGTCTGGCTCCATGAAGAGCAGGAAAGTCAACAGACAGAGCGAGAGTGAAAGTAGAAAAAAAATGAGATCAGGAAATTAACTGGGCACCAGGTTCTATAGGACTGGATGCCATGGGAGAAGTAGATTCATTCCCAGTAACACGGGAAGTCCTCAGAGATCTTGGGGTCGAGAAGCTCTGTGATCTGACTCACATTATTAAAGGAATAACTCTGCTGCCCATGTAAAGGATCTATAAGTAGAAAGAGGTTCCAAAGCCATGTTTTCTCAGCTTCTCAGGATTTCTCTCCCTATATTAACCATAGTCTCAATCCTTATGGGTTGCCCTCTTCATGGGCTTCTTCCCAATAGGTAACACATTCAAAAGGGGTAACTGAAAAACATTTAATAAAGGGTTGCATATGAGAAAATGTGAAGGGCAAAATGAAACCATTAAAAGAAAGTGTTACTTTCTATTTTCCACCCATAGGCTTGAAGGAGAAAGAAGAGGGGACAGTTACCAGAAGGCAGGAGGAGAACAATTGCTGTAGGAGAGTACCACCAGACAAAAGCTGTGGAGAATGTTACCCTGTTAACCCATGACCCCAACAGAGAGGAAAGCAGAGCAATAAATATCTTGACCTCACTTTTGGACAACCTTTCACCTTCTGTTGGTGATAGAACACATCACCAACAAATGATGGTGAACTATTGTTCAAACCTAATCAGAAGTAGAGGGCAAGAGAGCCCATTGATACAGTTTATATGTACTAATCTCCTGAAAGAACAGACAAGAGTACTGAGAGCATTTGCAGGGATATGGAGAATTAGTCACTACAGAAATGCAGTCTTTATCTTTGAAAAAAGTTATCTGAGCACCATGAATCCCATGTGCCTCTATTGTCTTGTTGTTCTCATCTTCTTCTTAGAGAAACTTCTTGAATCAGCTCCACGTCACCACCTCTTGATTTCATCTTCTTTCCTGAGCCCACTTCCATCGGGATTGCATTCCCGCACTCATTTGAGCTCCGCCCAAGGTTTGCACTAAATTCCTGCTTGTCACTTCCAGCAATCTCAATCTCTATTTTATTTGACCACTTTTCAGCATTTGATCATAATAATAACACTGTTTTTCTTGAAGGGACTTTCCTATTGATCCCCTCTCCTCTTCATCTTATTCTTATTAGTTTCCTAGGGCCACTATCACAAAGTACCACAAAACAGGTGGCTTAAAACAAAAGGAATTTATTGTCTTACAGTTCTAGAGGTTAGAAGTCTGAAATCAAGGTGTCAGCAGGCTTTGCTTTCTCTGAAGGCTCTGAGAATGTGTTTCCTTGCCTCTCTCTGGCTTCCAGTGGTTGCTGGCAATCCTTGGCATTTTGGGCTTTTAGACACACCATCCCAATCCCTGCTTCTGTTGTCACATGATTTGTGTGTGTCTATGCTGTGTTTGTTCCCTCTTTTTAAACAGACACCAGTAGTATTCAATTTAGGGTCCATTCTAATTCAGTATAACCTCATCTTATCTTGTTTATATCACATTCACAAGTTCCAGGGGGCCATAAATTTCAAGGGGCATTGCTCAACCCCATATAGTCTCCTTTTTTAGATCTTCTTCCAAAAAGTCCTTCCCTTAAAATGTGCTTCCCCAGGGTTTCCTCATCCCTCATCCCTACTCCCTTATTCTGCACAGATTTCAATCAAAAACATCTACAAGGAAGCAAATATATAACAAAAATAAGTGATGTGGTTCTGTTATCAGGAAAACTAATGAATACCTTCATGATAAATAGCAACTGACCCTCAGTCCACAGGGACACAGGTGGTGTGGTCTGTGTTTGAGTGGAGTGAACTTGCTCTATTCTAATGGTGGCATGCTATTCAGATTCATCTGAGTGTTGTCATTCAGAAATGCATTCAGAAATGTAAGCAAATGTGTTGAATTTTTATATGAAATAAGTTAGCAAATCATTTCAAATAAATGAAAACAAACAACAAAAAGAATACCAATATGTGGGGAAATAGTATTCAGACCAAAGAAAATTCATTTACATATCTGGCCTGTGGGGTCCAGTTTGTAACCTCCATTCTATATGCATATCTCTGATGATATCAAGGGTTGCTTATGATCAGCAGTAATTTACTCTTTAGACCACCTGTCTTTTAGCTTTAGATGTGCAGAAAGAAATCAAATATAATGGACATTTATATTTGTCTCCCCATAAGAATATCAAGCTTCTTATGTTATATATGAATTTCAGCACTACCCACCACTAACCTGCCTCTTTCTCATAGTTTCTTTTCTCAAAGAATGGTAGAGTCAGAATTCTGAGCACAGTCTCAGATTCCTCACTATCCCTTAACAGATCTATCCTTTGTTATACCCTTCTAGTATCTTAAAAATCTTTCAGATTGTTGCCCCAAATCCCTCAAATGAATCTCCTTCTCTTCATCCCTACTGCTTTGATTTATGTCCTTTTCTAATAGCAGACTTTATATACTAAATACTAAAACCCTTTTAAGTAAATATCTCAAGCTTCATAGCAAAGAGTATGATGGTGTCCTAGTTTAGCTTCTAAAATAGAGCAAAGAAAAGTCTGAAGTAGAAAGCAGAGGTGACAGAATGGGAAGGAAAAGTCAATGTAAGGTGCGTTATCATGACGCCTGCTATAAACAACAGAAGTTGGAATATCTGAGAAGCAAACAGAATGCCTCCAAGGAATGGCTACTCCTAATACGAAAGTTTGGAACATTTACTATAGCTGCTTTCTCCCTTATTAGAGGACTGACCCTGGGCCATTTTTGCATTGATTGAGAGCCTCCTGCAGCCCACTGACAAAAAGAGAAGATACACCGCACATGTTTGAGCTGGACTACTACCAGAGCAAGGTGAGTCTGAGCTCACATGGAACTATTAAGCATAGCTGCAGCTAAATCCAAGGTAAGCCAAGGAGAGGTGGCCAAAGTCCTTTGCTTCTTATAAAGAAAGCTTTTGGAGAGACTGCAAAGTAACCAAGCTAGGATTTATATCCAGGTCTGACTCCAAAGCCTGTACTTTAATCACTATGTGTGAGAAGTTTTAGCCAACTTAAAAGTTAGAGAGCACAGTCCCCCAGACTGTCCTTAATTTTGACAGCAATTACAAGTTTCAGGGGGGTTCCCAAAGCCACCCTTAGTTTCACTAAAACAACTCATAAAACTCACTGAAATTTATTATACTCATGGTTATAATTAAATACAGGGAAAGTATAGAGATTAAAATCAGACAAAGGAGGAGACACATAGGGAAGAGTCCAGGAGAATTCCAGATGTTAACTTCCTTGGTTCCCTCCCCATGGAGTCAGGATGCATTTGTCTCCCAGCACCAACATGTGA